>JBBPRM010000120.1:0-28144 GCA_038092995.1 Xerocomus minutiporus | reverse complement strand
GTCCAGATGAGTTCGTCGTTCGTGACGAAGCTTGGGTCGATCTCAGCAACCACGAGGAAACTGCCGAGACCTGCCAAGGCTACTTCTACCGAGAGTGCCTTCACCTCAAGTTGAAAGGTTATGTTTTCAAGTCCAAGAAATTTCACCTTAACGTTGTCGTGCCGCAGAATCAATGGGATGAATATTTGCAATTCGTATCACAGCCGGAAGCCCATGCGACGACTATTAAATGCTCCACATCCCGTGCTCCAGCTCATTCAGAGTTCGTATCTCGCCGCCAGAGCAGGAAGGCCGCTGCCTCTGTGCTAACTCAGGCCGCTTCCTCGGGTGCCTCACATCCCACTAACACGTCCCTGTCACTCTTCCTCGACAGCGAGGAATCAAGTGGCGAAGCCCAGGGAACCCTCATGGAAAAGGTACGGTGAACTCTTTGACATGTTTGTATTCCAACTGATGTAATGGTGTTACTGGTACAGCCCACTGCAGCATCGACCCCAATCTCACTCAAGCGTTCACACCACGACATGCGCTCCGAACACGCAGGAAGCATAGCAAGTACACCTACTGGCAAGTCACCTCCGACCAAGAAAGCGGGTGTTGAGACTGTCGTCAAGGTGGAGCCTTTGTCGCCAGACCACAACAACCTCCGCGAGGCGTTGAGAGTCGGTGGAGCTGCAGATTTAGATCCATTGCAGCGTAAGTATCTCTTGTCATACCAGTAATTCCGTTACTATATAGGCTAACGTGGCTGCAGTTTTGAATGGCACTGTCCATCATATCGACTTCTATCCGATTCCGACTGTTTCAATCGAGTTGATCTTGTCAAACCCAGATTACTGCAAATTCGACTTGGACCCGAAGAAGAAGGTGACCACTTTACACCCTGGGCAACTCCGGCTGGGCAGTCAGGGTAGCTCCTTCATTGGCGCGGGGGCCTTCAAGACTACCCATACTGCGACGCTCATTCTTTCGAACCCCACTGAAAGTGGGATCGGGTCCCATGCAAATGAAGAGATCGTTATCAAGCGTCCTTACCTGCGTCAGGTGAATCAGTCCCTTTCTGGCCCGTTCAAGCCTCTCCACACCAAGGACGAGTCAGCAATGCTGTTTCGCGAAGCGAATGTTTTGTATTGGGCGAAAGCTTTGTTCAAGCTTGCGGAGGACTTCATCGCTAAGAGGCTCACAAAAGCATCTGAGCCGCCTCCTTTCGAGATTCCCTCGATTCGCTTCGTCGACGCTGGTCTTGCGTTTCATTTAAACAATCCAGCTAAAGGTCGGGCTGTCACCGTCGATTGTACGTACCTTTGCGAAGAAGAAATCCAACACGCCGACACCGCTTTCATCAAATTTGTCCACAACGGTGATTGCGCACCGCTCCCAGAACCCTATGAGCCTGGCTACAAGATTGCGCAGTTTCTAGTATTTACGCAGCACGTACAACTTTATGTCAAAACCAAAGGTTTGGCATATGTTTCGGACTACCAAGGTATGATCTCATCCATATTCTGACTATGAGTCGGTGTTCATCTAGTTTATGCACAGGTACAACCTTGTTGTTAACAGACCCTCAGGTTATCACGCATTCGTATGTACATCATTACGGTGCGGATCTGTAACTAACTGTATCCCCAGTTCCATTGGCCGGGACTTGTTTTGTGAAGGCAACATGGAGAATGCCTTAGAGGCATTTGAGGGTGATCATGTCTGCAACCATTTTTGCAAGTGGCCTGGATTCAAGTTGTCGGCCTTCAGAAACGACGGGAAGGGGAAAGGAAAGGAATCAGACCCGTTGATTGTGAGCTCTGATTCGGACTCGGACTAGGTTGATTGACACCGTTTTGACCTTTGCCATGTGTACCATATGCTGCTTGTGCTTTGTAACATATGCCATGACCCAACAATGTATGACCTTAGTACATCGTATTGACCAGACTACATGTCAACGTTTCAACGCCGACTGCCATCGGTCATTCGGCTGAGGCGGTGATCGGGGGACTCCATCGTAGAAAGGCAATTAGACTGCCTGCCAATATGCCGAGTGCGTTGAGTCTAAAAACCGTCTGCCGAACTGAGCACGAACGTCCGGACCTCCATAATGAAGAGTCTACTTCAAACATAGTTTGAGTTTGGGAGACGGCAGTATTGCAGCAGTATTTGAAGTTTCATCGGACACTGGGGAAAAACTTGAAGTACTATTGCCACTATCGTTGTTCGACAAAACTTCAAATACTGCACCTCAAGCTATATTTCAATGAAGTACTCTCTTCAGATTTCGGACGACAAAGTTTATACCTGACTTAAATTCCGCAAAACGCGTCGTGTGAGTCGGAGTCCGGACATCGATCTCTCCTTTGCGTATCGAATGAGGAGGATGAAGGCATGTGATTCCGTCCCGAGGCAGAGTAATCTAATGACTGGTCGTTCCCGGATCTCTTTGAAAGCGAGGACGATAGTTGGGTTTAGCCTGCTTCAAAGTAGGCTGTGCGTTTGCCGAGTCGGACCCGTTCTCACTCCACCCATGACAACACACACAGCCGCTCTAATTACTGGCAGTGATAGTAGCATCAAGACTTTCACACCTACTGGTTGTGCGTTTTGCTTCCTTCTCACAATTGAACGCTGGCAGCCTTTATGTCCCAAGTATTTGACATCATCTTTGCCGGAGGCAAGTTTGTTCCCGATGCTTGCTAACGCTTTAAAGCTGCTTATCCAACCTAAACAGGCGGAACGACTGCGTGTGTCATCGCAGGCCGACTAGCCTCTGCGGACCCCTCGCTGAAGATCCTTGTCCTCGAGAGTGGCCAGCACTCTCGCGATGTCCCTTGCCACGTCCAGCCCTGTAGATACGTTGAACATCTCGCTCCAGACAGCACAACCCTCTCCCGTTACATTGCCAAACCAAGTACACACCTCAATGGACGCGCTGCTATTGTTCCATGTGGTCGGACCGTGGGAGGTGGTTCCGCTGTTAATTGTGAGTTGCAAGCCACAACCTGCCGCCCTTGTTCCATCCGTTTGTTAGGACTCACTACGTTCTTCGTTTTGGCCTTTCGTTACAGTCATGTTGTATGTACGGGGCGCTGCATCGGACTATGATAACTGGGCCGCATTCGGCAACAAAGGCTGGAGCTTCAACGAATTACTTCCCTTCATCAAAAAGGTAAATAATATCGCGATATAATAACTTGAGCTAAGTCATAACACATATACAGCTCGAAACATTCAATCCGATACCTGTGGGATCAACCACACACGGCTACTCTGGACCTATACAGATATCCGCCGGCGGTGTCAACTTTGACGTCGGTAGACAATTCCTCAACGTGGGGAAGGCGTACGATCTGGACCGTCCACAAGTCGACGATAATAACGATTTTATGACCCCGAATGCGTATAGCGTGAGTATTTTCATAATGGAGAGATACCCTTACCCAGCTAGTTCACCAGCCGGCTTATCTGTAAGTGCTCTGCTCTTGAAGACGACGTGTCTTTGCTAGCTAATCCTCAACGAAACAGCTATGTTGACCCCGTCACCGGAAGGCGCTCCGATGCTGCGTCTCGATACTTGTACCCACATGCGGGCAATCCAAATTTAACCATCATGGTTGGAAAACGCGTCAAACGTGTCATTATCGAGTATGTTAGATAGAAATTGTTTTATATTAATCAGCTAATATCAGTGATAGGAATGGTCGTGCTGTTGGTGTCGAGTATTTGTCAAACGAGCAAGCGGCAGACAGCGGGCTTGTTACAGCGAAGGCCAACAGGCTGATAGTTGTTTCTGCCGGTGCATTTGGCTCCCCGATGATTTTAGAGAGGTCGGGGATCGGTGCGCGGTCTGTGCTAGAAAGGAGTAACATCCATCTCCAGGTTGATCTACCTGGTGTTGGTGAAAATTATCAAGGTAGGCAAGTATGTTGAGGTGTTGTCGTTCCCAAAGTCATAGGTAACATTTCAGACCACCCCAATGCGTCTGTGGTGTTGTATGCATCAGATGAAACCGAAACAATGGATGATGTTTGGGATGACCCAGAAGCAATGAATGGTGGGTTATTCGTTCAATCCTGTCTCACAAATTGTATGTTATACGATTGTCAGCTCAACTAAAGGAATGGGAGGAAAGTGGAAGAGGGAAAGTTGCTCACACGTTCGTCATCAGGTTTCGCTCACCGCAGTAGATTGCTAATGAACTTCATTTTAGTGGGACTGCAGCTATTTTGAAGCTGCGCCTGACTGAAGCGCAGTTGTTATCCGCCCGTCCCGCGTTACGACAGAGATGGGAGACATTCTTCAAGCCCAACCCGGACAAGCCCATGTCTATTCATCTCCCATTCGCTGGGTATGGCACGATTGCATTCAGGCCTCGTATAATCTTTCACCGTTGATCCTCTTTCACCAGTTTTCGATCGCATCACACAGTCGCACTTGACCGGAAACTTCTGCGTGTGGCCTACTATATTGTAAGAGTGTAGTTACCGTGTGCTTCATTTCTCATCTTGATATGGTGTTCCAGCTGTACCAAGAGTCGACTGGTAATGTTCACATCACGTCTAGCGATGACTTGGACTCTCCCCCGGACTTTGACGCTGGTTTTCTCATGAAGTACGTCCCGCACATGAGTCATTGTGTTGCGCGCTGGACTCATACGACTAATTACCAGAGAAGGTGACATCGCGCAGTTCATTCTATCATACAAATTCAGCCGTGAGCTCGCCAGGCGTATGCCCGCATATCGGGGGGAGGCTGCTGTCTTTCATCCAAAGTTTCCTGTTGGCAGTGCTGCGGCATGCAAAGAAAGAGATGTGCCCGCGCCCATCGATGCACCCGATATCGTGTACTCTGACGCAGACGATGAGGCTATCGTGAACTTCCATCGTGATTCGGGTGAGTCACTTTTGTCAGATCTCCCTCTTTCGATCTGTCCGTTGAACCCTTGCCTGCACGACGGTTGTAGCCGGCTCGACCTTTCACTCGGTCAGCTGCCTTATGCACCCTTTCTTTGAGTATCATTGATAGACGCCTTTATCTAGCTTGGGACGTGTGCGATGAAACCCCGAAACCAAGGTGGTGTGGTCGACGCGCGACTGAACGTATATGGGGTGGAAGGTCTCAAGGTCGCAGGTGCGTAATGATACTAGATCGTCCGTGTCGTTCTGATGGTGGTCATTAGACATGTCTATATGTCCTACCAATGTCGGGAATGTATGTCGCATTATCTTACTCAGAATCGTGGCTCATTTCGCGTTCGTTGATGATTCATGCCTTCTTGTAGAACACGTATTCAACTGCGTTGCTGATCGGGGAAAGGGCGGCGGCTATTATTGCAGAGGATCTGGGATATTGAAACATGTCGGCTGCTGCAGAAGAAATCATATTGCCGGGTCTGCTGGGTCACAAAACTCACGCAGAATTCCGGTTAGTTTCTGTTGACTTTATTGCATCTCTGCGCTGCTACTTGTAACTAAGCGAAGGTCTCGCTTGTGGAGACTAGCCGAGCACCGGTACTTTAATACGTTCACCTTGGGCGGTCAAATGTCACACATTTCATTGTTAAACCGTACAGAGGTAGAGCAGTCGCTTCAATGTCCTACATGCCAAATCCTCTGCAATAATCGCCGCTGCCTTCTCCCCAATCAACAACGCAGTCGAATACGTGTTCTAACGAGGATAACAACGGATCATCAGCGACCTCGAAATGAAACGCGACGTTGTGTGTGTGTGACTTACGTTTCCAACGTTGAAAGGGCATATGGACAAGTCTAGTTTCTGATCAGGTGACGGCGAGTGACGGAATGGAAAGCTAGTGAAAGGGGATCAATGATGATTCACGATTCCGAAATGCAATTGTGGCATACCCAGCAAATGGGATGAGAATGGACATTGGCTTGTCTGGATTGTGCTTGAAGAATGTTTCCCACCTCCGTTGTAACGCGGGATCAGCGGATGCCAACTGTGCTTCTGTCATGCGCAGTTTCAAAAGGGCTGCAATCCCACTGAAATGAAGTTATTCAGCAAACCAGTGCAGCAGGTGATATACGAATGAACCTGTGAGCAACTGTCCCTGTCCCATTCTCCTCCCATTCTTTCAGTTGAGTTGACAATCATTTAGTATCCCATACAATCTCGTGTGAGTTGCTCACCATTGATTGCTTCTGGATTACCCCAAACATCATCCATCGTCTCAGTCTCATTCGACGCATAGAACACTGGACAGGCTCCGAGGTGGTCTGAAACAATACTTGTCTTTTGAGACGGAACCATCTCAACATGCTGCGCCTACCCAGATAATTTTCACCGATACCAGGCAAATCAACCTGGCTATGTATGTTGTTCTTTTCGAGCACAGACCGCGCACCGATCCCAGGCCTCTCCAAGATCGTCGGAGAACCAAATGCACCAGCAGAAACAACAACCAATTTGTTTGCGTTCGCTGTAACGAGCTCGCCATTGGCCCCTCGTGATGATTTCTCGTCTGTCATATACTCGACGCCGACAGCACGTCCATTCCTATCATTGGCTTCAGTTGATTAATATCCGACACTGTCAGTTTAACGTACTATGCGCTTGGCTTGCCAATGTAGCGGGCGAGGGTTGTGCTATCCGGAGCGAGATGTTCGACGTATCTGCACGGTTGGACATCGCGAGGAACATCGCGAGAGTGCTGGCCACTCTCGAGGACGAGGATCGTCAGCGAGGGGTCCGTGGAAGCCAATCGACCTGCGGTGACACACGCAGTCGTTCCACCTGTCGTTGAATGAGTAATGCGAATTGCAACTGCTGAAGAAACTCGCCTCCAGCAAAGACGATGTCAAACGCTTGGGACATAATCTGCGAATTTCGAGGCACAAACAGCGAAAAGAAGGCAAAGCACACAATTGGGAGCGATCGTGGCTGGTGAATCTCTGAAGGAGTTGATATACATTTCGCCCATTAAAGACCCTGGCAAAAGTGGCGAACCAGCTACTGACTGCGCATGGAGAGAGTCGCCATAGTAGAAATGAAGCATAACAGTATCGCATTTGCCATCCGCGTCCGATATGAAGCACTTGCGCTCCACATAAATATCAGTAATTTCAAAAAGGGAAAGGGACTTTTCGTACTCAGAGATCCGCAACATCGGAGGTCTGAACAAGCAATCCACTATGTAGAATGCGGTATCTCAGAGGCACGTGGAGGTAAAAAAGAATATGTCGGAACAAAGAATGGCGCGGAAATTTGCCTGGGAAACCGTCAGAACAAAGGAATGGCACAGCTAAAATTCGAGGTACAGTAACGCAACCCGTATCTGGCGGCGGGTGGTGTGTTTTTATGGTGTGCAAGCACCCTAGGGCATGCATACGCGCTCACCCGTGGGTGGTGAACAAGCGTCGTGAGTGATATCGATACGGGTGTGGTGGATGCAACCGTGATAAGGGGGCGAACGGGTGCGAGTGTGGCGAACGGGCGTGGCGAGGCGCGTGAATCGGTACTCGGACAAGTGCGCGCCACGGGTTCATAGTAAGTGCACAGTGGGCGGTTGGGTTGAGCGGTAGTGGAATGGGTTGCTGGGGCGCGAACGGATGGCGAGGGTACGAAGCGAACGGACAGGCAAACAGGAGACTGGCCCGGTTGAACGGATGGGTGAGAGCAAAGAACAGCTGACAGGTGGGGCAGACGGTTGTCCCACTGAACAGTGGGTAAGGTAAGTAGTACAATGCCAGATCGCGACGACGACCCATGCTTCCGAGCGATTTTCCAGTTGTCCGCGATGAATCACCTCTAGCTAACAGGCGTTAGTGGGGACTGCATTCAGTGAGACTAATGCATCGGAACTATTACATAGTGAAAGACAATGTCCCACCTAGATGAACAAAAAGTTCCCCGACGTTCAGTGACACAGATGATGGTGTTGCAGGCAAGGACTCACCGACGGCAGCACCTACAAATTTGGCTAACAGGGACGATGAAAACGAACAGACATATCTCGGAAGAGCGATGCAGTATACTGGTATGACAGTGGTGTTCGTGAAATGCAAGGTTTGTGGCGAACTAAAACTGCCAGAGCACGGTGGCTTAGCTTGATGACAAGGCTTAAGTGAGCAGTCTATTCTTCCGTCCGATCGCCTTCTTTTCTAGGACTTGTTCGGAAGTAAAAGGAAGGAGGTGACGGATCGTACACCTGTTGTGCATGTGTGTACCGTTACACATATGCAATATTATTGCCTGCATCAGTCGACAGAATGATGCGTGAATGGCCGATTTTTGACAGTGACATCTAGCTAAGTGACGCATCAGCTTGGCAATAATCGTTGACGACTCGGAGTCGGAGGACATTGCATACTGCTTACTTGTGTGCTGACTAGTAATACAAGACGAGTAATGATGCATCCACTCACCTTTGAGGATTAGTTGACAACATACTACTTGAACTTGGTAGTGAGTAGCGATGAAACGCATAATCATGGTTGCCTTAGGCCTTAGGGCCCACCACATACATGCAGAGGACGAATTGATGGACACTTCCGAAAGGGGCTTACATAATTATTTTTAGCAGGAGCCTTCTATCGGGGTGAGCCGGGTTGCCGAGTCGCGGGCGATCTGGGCCTGGCAATTCCGGCTTTTTTTTCCCTTCAAGTTTGAGGATTTTCGAGATCCAGCCTCAAACTCAAGAACCATTACCAGCTTTGTATGCTTAAATCTGGATGTTCTGGGCTTCCTGGATCGACTTGTTGAGTCGATCAACCCAACTCCCAGTTCGTTGAGTGAAAGGTGTTTGAACTCCGTGATGCATTGGTACTTGTCTGCGTGATACATATCTTGGATCGTAAGTAGTTGCCGAATATTTCCGTCGTTCTGCCGCCAACGGTTAATCAAAATATATCTGAAAGATTCGGATCAAGTAATGGTTGCAAGGTCGAGACCATCATCCAAACACATCTTGCTGCGTCACCACCGCCTAACGATTAACACGATATTAGCAGCGGAACGTTGATAGGTGTTCCTACCACAAGGATGGCACCTGAAGTCATATTCGACTATAAAAGGAGAACGAGAATACTGGGGAGTCGCAGCAAGTTCATTTTGATATTCCTCTGCGGAGTTCGGGATGTTCTCCTTGTACACTCTCTTGTTCGCACTCTCTGCCACTTCCAATGCGCGCGAAACTTCGAACACGACGACCCCAGGCCCGCAACCTACCGCTGCTGGCAATGTACACAAACTCGTGATCGCAAATAAACCTATTGCACCAGATGGATACAACCGAACGTGAGTCGATATAAATTGTTCCTTCTTGTTGGATTCCAGACGTTTTGCAGAGCAATTGTTGTCAATCATCAATTCCCTGCTCCGATCATTAAAGCCAACAAGGTGAAACGATTACACTAATATCCAAGTTGTCCAATTAACGACGTTCCAGGGTGAAGAGATCGTTGTCCACGTTTTTAACGAACTCACGGATGCTAATACGTCTGTGGAAACTAGCGTCGTAAGCAATTATGTATTTAGTCTCACTAGTCGCTCTCTCATGTACTTTTTAAAGCATTGGCACGGAATCTTACAGCACAAGTCCAACTGGGCTGATGGTACTTCTGGCATCACTCAGTGCCCGCTTCGTCAGAATGAAGCATTTGAATATCGGTTGAATATCACTCATCAGACTGGAACGTACTGGTACCACTCACATTATGCAACTCAATATTGTGATGGACTTCGAGGGCCGCTGATTATCTACGATCCTAAGGACCCTCTAGCAGCCCTATATGACGTTGACGACGGTGGGTTACCATCAATCTACCATTTTTTAATATTATAACTGCAAGCAGAGAATACGGTCATTACTCTCGCAGACTGGTAAGTGGATTACTGTGTACAACTTGCTCGGACTGATCTTATTTAGGTATCATTTACCCTCCGCCCACCTTGGCCAACTTTTTACAGGGGTACAGTCAAACGCAACGCTGATTAATGGTCGCGGCCGCTACCCTGGTGGGCCGGCCAGCCCTCTCTCGGTCATAAAGGTTAAGCAAGGATTACGATATCGCTTTCGAGTGGTTTCCATGTCTTGTGCTCCCTTCTTCAACTTCACGATTGATGGTCACCGCATGACTATTATCGAGGCAGACGGGAACGCAGTATTGCCCGTCGATGTCGACTCGATCCCCGTTCATGCCGGTCAACGTTACTCCGTGGTCGTTTCAGCAGACAAATCCGTTGGAAATTATTGGATTCGTGCTTTGCCCAATGTGGCCCACAACATCACGTTCGATGGGTATCAAAACTTAGCCATTCTACGATACGAAGGGGCACCAGAGCGGGATCCCATATCGGAACCTGGTCCCTACGAGCTCTCGTTTGATGAGGGCGGCCTCCACCCGCTCATTGATCCAGGCGCTCCCGGCACACCTGAACTCGGAAAGGCGGATGTAAACATTCAATTTGCCACGGGGATTAACGCGTCTAATTGGTTTACAATCAACGATGTGCCCTTCATCACTCCATCCGTCCCTGTCCTTCTCCAGATTCTCAGCGGAGCAACGCATGCTTCCCAACTGCTGCCGAAAGGAAGCATCTATGAACTTCCCCTGAACAAAGTCATAGAAATAAACTTCCCAAATCCTCTCAGGGCTCCTCATCCTCCCGTCAGTGTCGTGTTTATGAGCGTTGATTCACGCTGACTCTATTTCAGCACCCTATGCATCTGCATGGCGTATGTCGTTCATTGTGAAAGCGGGACTCTAGCTAAGCGCTTTTTCAGCACGCATTTGACGTTGTGAAAGTTTCAGGTAGCAACATGACAAATTTCGTGGACCCTGTCCGGCGCGATGTTGTGTCCATTGGCGATAGCGACACAGACAATGTGACTATCCGTTTTGTCACGGACAATGCCGGCCCCTGGTTTATCCACTGGTGAGTGAATCTCTTGCCTGGAATGACGCCATGATCTCACGAGTTCATATCTAGCCACATTGAATGGCATCTCAACCAGTACGTCAACCCTGGATAGCCTGGTACGATTCTAAGCACTCATTTTCTGTCTAGCGGAATGGCTGCTGTTATGGCAGAAGCGCCGGATGAAGCGGCTCTGGAACAACACGCCGTGGCACCGGGTATGTCCTGCATCTCGCTTCGCTGGCACGAAGCCGCAAAGATTGATCAATTCCAACGTAGAGGAATGGTACCAGCTGTGCAACAACAGTTACACTTAGGGCAATCATACTGTCAAGAAAATCAAATCTTCCTTTGCAAGATTTGTAAAGTCGACCGGTTTGCATCTGAGAAATGACCGAGAGTACTGTTGCTAAAAATGTAGTTGTCGCGAATGAAATGTATACCCATGTGGCCACAGCTTCGACGAGTCCATAGTCTTGGTCGAACTGAGAATTTAAATTTGGACTCTCGCGCTCGTTTCATCCCGAAAGTTCTCCATCCTTGAAGCTCTGCGCAACCAAGCTTCATGGACGTTGACGCCGCCAAGGATCAACCTAACCCCACGATAAAACTATTAGTCGATAAGTCCTCGATTTGAGCGTGGCTCGTACCCACGGCGATCAGAATGAGCTCCCCACCCTTGAAACACAATAATGGTCAAGGTCATCATAGCTACACAAACGAGCATGTAGGTATGACTGTGGGACCGCCGGCTGTGCGCCATGTTCATCATACAGCGCTAGATGGCTGCAGTGCCTTTCCGCCGGTCGCACTTGAATTTACATTGCCTCAGACACGGATTTCTTGTCTTTGGCTGTCGCCCGAGAATAGGCGAAGATGAGTAGATGGAGCGGAATCTGTAGGTACATGGGTGTAAAGGAAGCGGTCGTTGAAACGTTGGCGTTGGGGGCCACCGCCTAGTGGGCTGGCGAAACAAGTCATGTACATAATAGAATCGGGGCATGGGCGTTTCACAAAGACAAAGCCAGAATTTTGATCAAGCAGACTATGAAAAGTCGTTCGAGATTGATATCATACAAGTACAGACAAGACACATCCGATTTTCGGAGTAAGAAAAGGAAACATACGGAAGAGCTCGCAGTCGTTCACCACAACTCCCCATATTACACCCAGGGCGTGAAATGCCCCGGAGTAGCGTGATACTGCGTTATCAAATGTCCGCAGTTGACACAAGGTGGTTCAAGCGAGTCCCCCGTCCAGTACTGGGCCCAATTGTGCGTGAGTGCTTTAACCCTGGGAATGATGAGGGAGATTCCATAGATACTGTTCGCGGGCATGCCAGCCCTATACCAAGGTTTATCAGACGCGCATGGAAAGAACTAAAAGGAGATCGACTGACGCTAAAAGGTAGAGGAAGGGATATGTCTCGGCGCAGTTTCCGTAGTTCCATCCTGCCTGTGCGCCGTCCTGGTTAATTGAGGGAGAAGCACCCCATACTCGCCACTGTGCCTCCAAAATACGGGACATATACTGGTGACGCGTCTGCTTTACGCGCAATGGCCATTCTGCCGCGACCTTTTTCCCCCATCCTCTCGCATTCGCGCCGAGGAAGAAGAAGTACGGATGATGTTCATCGTGTCTCGCCCACGTAATTTGAGCCTTGTTTGGCGTCAAACCGCTGCCCGATACTAACGTAATGCACCATTTCGCATACACAACGTCAAGGGGAAGAAAGAAATTTTTCGCGGTCGGAACCTTGAGGGTCGGTGCTGGACCTATGATAGAGAGAAAGACGCCGAGGAGATCAAAGGTGGCGAAGAAATGCTCCTTTTCAGTGTTGACTTCCCACGGGATCTGCTGAGCGGGAGTGAGTTGGTCCCCCGCGCGAAGGATCGATTGCGGTGGTGGGGGTGTGGTATACTTTGGTCCACCTGGACTACAAAAATTCCACGAATCAGAACAAAGTACCTGTGACCGTAGCTGCAGTGCTTACGCTGCCAGCGCAATAATGTCTTTGCGCAGCAAGTCGAGATCAGCCTTGCGTTGCTGTGCCTTCGGATCCGGATATGGCTGCGTCACATGGGCTGGATCCCGTTCCCGGAAGTCATCTGGCTTATCAGCGACATCGTTGATAAATTTATGGATCTGTAGGACAATCAGAACTCCAGGTCACGCAGTAAGTAAACGGAAGGTCATGTACCTCGGCGACATTGTATCCAAAAGCCGTTTGTAAATTAAGTTTTTCATTGAATGCGTGGAGAGGATTAAAGTCGCCCATAGTGTGGACAAGACTCGACTGAGGGAAAGGCGAAGGTGAGAGTCGGCTGCGAGCACGAGGAGGAGGAAGGAAAGGGAGTGCGTTTATAGACTCACGAGTGAGATTAGATATAGGCTGCGAGGTGGAATAAGGGCTCGGGATGAAACCCGGTAGCCCGTATATCCAGAACATTCTAGGAAACTAATATGGCATGAAGATGAACATTCGAGGGACACAAGACAGGTGACCTTGCGCTCACGAACAGCGGAGATAAGGGAATAAGGTACAGCCTGGTGTACTCCATGGAACATTTCTGTCAGTTTCCTATCTGATCGGGCGGACTTCGTGCATTGGAATAGAAATGGACCTGAAGATACCGCGACAAGCATAAAGTGCTGAGACTGCGGCCAGCGCGGCCCCTTGATACCAAGCATTGGGCGCTGTTGTTCACCAACGAACATCGAAGGAGCAACTATTATGATCAGCGTAAATGAACGTTCGACGGTCAGATGACAACTGACCTTGCGCCCACCATACCATCAATGGAGATGAACAAGGACCGTGTATTCAGAGGGATGTTTATATCTTTTTCCTACCCGATCATATCGCAGGGAAGACTTGTGCATTGCCATTTTGAACCTATCACTGTATCCAAACATACCGCGACGAGCATGCAGAGTCCGGACGGGAGCAAGTGCTGTTCCTTGACTTAAACGAATCAGAGGCGTGTTTGATACTGGTGCTCTAACATCTAGGTACAAAGTTGGATCTGGGAACGCGAATAGCATTTTGGGATGGTCAGAAGACAACTGAAATGAAGTAGGCAGTGCACCTGGAATACTCACGCCCGTTCGTCGGCGTCCCCCCTGTACCACCTCGCCGCTGATTGCCATCAATCGATTGTCTATGCCTTTGCAACCAACATTCGCGGTCCACCCAACCAACAGTGCAGTCCTGCCTTGGAGTTTGAGACTGGGACCTTCCAGCACGCTGCGACGAAATCCCGTGCAGACAATCATGAAGTTAGGATGAAAATCCGTGTTGTTTCGCGACGAACTGAAACTTGGCGCAAAAGGCCCAAAAAGTGTTGACAGAACGCGGCGCAGTGGACGGCAAAGCCCGAGATATTATTGCGGCAAGTAGCCTAGACGTCAAGTGTACTTGGTATAAGTACAGCCAATGTGTCCGTCCTTGATGCATTGCGTTTGGCCCACACCATACACCGTACGTCCACGTCTCTCCCCGTCTGCCGTTAGTCTGGGCTGACACTCCGTTGACAGACCATCTGGCATGCCTGAATCATTTTCTATCATCACCCCGCCGGGGGGCTGGAGCGATAAAGACGTTCACTTGTTCAAAGACTACTACTGGATCGATAAGCCCGATAGCCTCAGGGACGTCTTGCAGGAGCGTTACAGTCTCTCTGATATTAAGCCTGTTTGGGCTCGTGAACCCAAGTTCGGCACCGTCCTGTTCATCTTCGAGGCTAAGAATAAGAAGAAAAAGACGCTCTATTACCTTTGGAACGGGTACGAGGATACGGTGTGGCAATTTGCGCAGGAAACGCTGCAGAACATCAAGAATGAGATTGTGAAGCAGGGAAAGGACGGATACTTGAAGGGGGTGAAATTCGTACCCGTCCAGTAGAAACGGGTGCCATTGTATTGTATCTTTTTCGCTGTGTGTCCACATCCACCATGCTCCTTCAATGTCATCCGCTGCTCGCATCAAGTAACTGGCTGCTGTTCACCCAGAAACAGGTTGGAAGTCTCGCATCCCCACGGAATCAGGGAATAACCCTACTAATTCCGAGTATGTCACCGACGACATCCTTCCGGGGAGGTGAATTCATTGGTCCTTAAGGAGTCGACGCCCAAGCTGCACCGCGCAGCGTCCATCCCGAAAGGCAACACAAATGCACCATTTCGCATACACTACAACAAGTGGAAGAAAAAAGTTTTTCGCAGTCGGAGCCCTAGAGCTGGTGGTCAGTGCCGGACCTATGATAGAGAGAAAGACGCCGAGGAGATCAAAGATGATGTGGAATCGCTCTGATTCGTCGTTGACGGGTCACTGAATATCCCGAATTGGATTGAGCGCAACACCTGTGGCTCGACGGAGAATCGGTTGTGCGGGAGCGTAGTGTATTTCGGGCCATTGGAACTCCACAAAGCAAACGAATCAGAACTGAGTCCCGTGACAGTCAGTGCAGTTCTTATAGTCAGCGCAATATCGCCTAGCAGGTCGAGATCTTATGTGGGACGATCTGCATTCGGATCCGGACACGGCTGCGTCAGATTGCCCGGATTCCGTCCCGGTAGTTTTCTGGGTTGTCAGCGACATTGGGAACTTATGAATCTGTAGGACAAATCAGAAGACCAAGCCACGTAGGAAGAAATGGGAGGTCATGTACTGTGTCACGATCCCATGTAAAGCCTGCGTGAAAGTACGTCGGTTGTTGAAAGTGGAGATATGATCAAAGGGTATTGGGTAAAGATGAACGTTCGAATGTCAGACAGATGTGTGCTCACCATCATCGAAGATGAAGGCACATCCTGGTACATCCCACGAAAGCGTTGTTTGTCATCGCAGCGAAGTGGACCGTGTGGGAATAGAAACGGACCGTCAAATTATCCAAATATACTACGACGAGTATGGAGTGCTCAGAATGAAGCAAGTGCCGCCCCATTGACATAGCGCGTTTGATGCTGGGGCTCACCAACGGAGATGACAGAAGGAAAGTGACTACGCCTGGAGTATGCTTGGGTGTTTGGAACATCGCTCGTACATCCCATGGTAGCATCACTTGAGGATGAACACCTTGCGCCCACCATCAACGGAGATGAAGAAAGAAGGCGCAGCCTCCAAGGCATCTTGTATCTTTTCATCGCAAGAAAGCAGACATCGTGCAAAGTTAGCAATCTGGACCACAGTGTCAAGTGAGTGACCAAATTACCCAGCTAGTACGCCCTTGACTTCGAACTGGTGCTCATTGACGAAAATGACAGGAATGACTCAGTCCGGAGTAGTGTCCGGGAACCCAGAAGGTCACCATGATGTCCAGAACACTATGACGCGAAGATGAATGTTTGAGGGTTGGCAGACGACAATGTCAGACATGGGGATAGAAGAAGAGGTAGCATACCCAGGATATTCCAGGTTTCCTTGTCCCACGCCTCATTCTGTACCACCTCGCTGCGGATGGCATTGATCCTTTGCGACCAGTATTCGCAGCCCGTCCGATGACCCCCGCATTGAAAGTTTGAGCAGCAGGCGTCAACGAAAACATAAGAACGGAACACTCAAGCTGACTCAAAGACGAGTCTGTATAAAGCCTTCTGTGCCCGCGTGCCTCCCAACCCACACTTCCAGTGTCTTATACGTACGTCTACGTCGTCTCCTCTTCTCCCCCGTTCTTGTTGACGCCGCGACGACAGATCATCTAAAATGACATCATCCTCTGCTCCGATCGAGTCCACCGCCGCTATCACGCCTCCTGAGGGCTGGACTGACAAGGAAGTCCGCTTGCACAAAATTTACTACTGGGCTGAT
The DNA here is from genome assembly GCA_038092995.1 of Xerocomus minutiporus. Classification (NCBI taxonomy): domain Eukaryota; kingdom Fungi; phylum Basidiomycota; class Agaricomycetes; order Boletales; family Boletaceae; genus Xerocomus; species Xerocomus minutiporus. The sequence continues at coordinate 11,466 of JBBPRM010000120.1, read as the reverse complement.
AAGCCCGGTACCGTCAGGGACGTCTTGGAGAAAAGATACGACCTCTCCGATGCTGCGCCTATTTGGACTTGTGACCCAGACGATGGTTCAGAGTTGTTCATATTCCAGGCCAACGATCCTGACAATCAGTTGCGCTATTATCTTTGGAACGGGATGGAGGATACAGTCGCCCAGTTCGTGCAGGAAAACTTGCAGAATATCAAGAATGAGATTATCTCGGGGGGGTTGAAGAATGTGGAATTCAAAGACGTTGAGTAGAGACAAGGAATTGTACGATAGTGGGCGCGACTCTGCAGCCGTGTTATTCTGCGAAGAAAAAATCGAAACTCGAAGCAGACGATGAAGCGATCAACATTGATATCGTACATGTACAGACAAAACACGCTCGTTTTCGAGAATAGGAAATGGAAACATATGAAGAAACTCGCATAGTCGTTCACCGCAGCCTACCCACCCTGTTAACATTCAGAACCAAAAGAGCGCGAGAATCAAGTGTTATAGAGCGTGAAATTTGCCACCACGGAGCTGAACTTCTGTATCACGTGCGAGCAATTTCTGCAAGGTGGTTTAATGGGGCCTCTCGTCCAGTACTGTGCCCAATTGACTCCGAGTGTAGCAGTATCGGCAATGTTGAGGGCGATGCCGAAGATATTGTTCACAGGGAAGCCACCCCTACATCAAAGTTCGTCAGACGCATACACAGGGAGCACACAGGAGACCGACTGACTGTATGAGGTAGAGGAACGGATATGTCTCTCCGCAGTTACCAAAATTCCACCCTCCTCTACCCCCACGAAATTCGATTTCTGGAGAAACATTCCATACTTGGTACTTAGCCTCTAAAAGACGAAACATATATCGGTGACGCGTCTGCTGTGCAAGTAATTGCCACGGATTTTGTGGCGGCGGTTGTCCTCGCACTCTTTGTGGCTGAAACCATCCTTTCGCACTAGCACCGAGGAAGAAAAACCACGGATGGTTGTTATCTTGTCTCGCCCAAGTGACTTGACCAACCGTCGGTGTCAAGCCACTGCCACCCCCTACTAATGTACTGCACCATTTTGCGTATACGACGACAAGGGGAAGAAAGAAATTCTTCGCGGTCGGTGCCGTAGGGTTAGTGGTGGGCGCTGGACCTATAATAGAGAGAAAAACACCGAGGAGATCGAAGATGATGTAGAATAGCTCTGCGTTGTTGTTGACGGGCCACTGAATATTCCGAGGGGGAGCGAGCTGGCTCCCCGAGCGGAGGATCGATTGAGCTGGCGCGGGTGTGGTGTATTTCGCTCCATTTGGACTACATAAACTCCACTAATCAAAACAAAGTACCTGTGACCGTAGATAGACTGCTTACGGTGTCAGCGCAATAATTTCATCGCGCAGCAGGCGGAGATCTTCTATGCGACGCTGTGGATTCGGATCAGGGTATGGCTGTGTCGGATTGGCCGGATCCCGCTCCCGGTAGTCATCTGGGTTAGCGGCGACCTCGTTAAGAAATTTATGGATCTGTAGGACAATCAGAACTCCAGGCCACGTAGTAAGTGAATGAGTCGTATACGTCGGCGACATTGTATCCAAAAACCGTTTGTAAATTACGTTTGCCGTTGAATGCGGGAATAGGATTAAAGGCCATATAGGAGGCGAGGCGAGGCTGAGGAGATGGCGAAGGTGGGGGCCGTCTGGAAGGGGTTTATTGAGCCGAGCTTACCAGTCATGAGTACGATTAGATATATATACTGACGTGGGAACTAGGGCTTCCGTCGGACGGAATGGGGTCCAGTAGCCTGTATGTCCAGAACCTTCTAAAGTGTGACATGAAAGTCCGAGGGTCAGAAGACAAATTTGAACTTGTCACCATCAGCGGTAATGAAGGGATTTCGGGTACGACTGGTGTCCCACGGAACCTTTGTGTTTGTTTGTCTCCTAGCTATCCGATCATCGCGGTAAAGTGGACCTCGCGTCAAACCATCCAAACGTCTGGAAGCTCGAAGAGGAGAGGGAAAGCGGAAATGGCTTTATTGAGCCAAGCTTACGAGTCACGAGTGGGATTGGATATACGCTACGAGGAGGAACTAGGACTTGCGTCGGAGGAATGGAGTCCGGTAACCCATATGTCCAGAACATTCCAGGGTGTGATCTAATGAACGTGAAGACAGATGGTGACCTTGTGCTCACCATCAGCGGAGATGAAGGAAGGTTGTCTCTGTTTCCTACCCGATCATCGCAGCCCCTTGACTCGGAGGCTTATCGTGTGTTTCGACGCTAGCGCTCATAGACGGAGATCATCGATGAGTCATGACAAGGGAAGACTTGTAACCTGTGCACGCCGGAAATGGCACGTATGTCCAGAGCAGTCTAGGGTATAGCGTGAAGACGAACGTTCGAGGGTCAGCTGACTGACCTTGCGCCCATCAATGGGGATGAAGAAAGAAGGCTTGAACATCCGTGGCCTTCCCTTAGCAGTAAGCACCAGCCCTCAATCTCTTCTGATCCTGTACAACCGCGCCGCCGATTGCATCGATCGACTTTGCGACCACCACCTCAAAGTTTGAGTAGGCCCTTCCGGCGCACTTGGACGAAACATTAAAATGGAATTGCAAATGCGTGTTGTTTGGCGAGTAAGAACTGAAGTTTGAAGTTGTCGATCGGCAAAACCCGAGATATCGGAAGTCGAGGCGTTCGTGCTCTTATTGGTACTATAAAGCCGGAATGTGCCCGCACTTCGAGCCTTGACCTACACCTCCACTGTATACCGTACGTTCATGTCGCCTCTTTTTCTCCCTTGTTCCAATGTTGACATCGCGTCAACAGATCATCCGATATGTCCGTCACTCCGCCTGTGGGCTGGACTGATAGAGCAGCCCGTCTGCACAAAACTTACTACTGGGCTGATAAGCCCGATACAGTCAGGGATGTCTTGGAGAAACGTTACGGCCTCTCCAATATTGCGCCTATTTGGACTTGTGACCCCGACGAGGGTGAAGTCCTGTTCATCTTCCAGGGGAAGAATCCCAACAATCAGTTGCGATATTATCTTTGGAACGGGTTGGAGGATACGGTGGCCCAATTTGTGAATGTGACGTTGCAGAACATCAAGAATGAGCTTGTCTCGGGACAGGGATCCTTGAAGAATGTACAATTCAGAGATGTTGAGTAAATTGTACAATAGTGTGCGCATTGAAATTTGAGATTGTGTTGTATGATCGAATCAAGCGTGTTTCAATTTCCACTATCCTCTGGCACGGGCCTGGCGATCATTTTAGTTGTTTCATTCACAATCCAACAATATCACCAACCACAGCTGCGGAACATGCAGAAAGTTAACAGAGGCCAAACGCATGCATCTTCATTACCACCAGATGAAGGTAAATGCTTCAAACGATACATAGTCACAGACCCTCAACCACTTCTGATCCTGGCTTCGGCGGGGAGAGATAATGAAGAGACCAATAATTACGTCTGGAATGCCATAGAGAATGAACTATGCTTGGTCTCGGGAAAGCCTGAAGGTGATTTATAAAACCATGGACGCGCCGAGAGGGGCAGCTCGAGATCGTGGGAGGGCGACGAGGAAGAAGCTTGAATGAGTAGTGCCCTTGAAAAAAAGCAAACGATTCCTCATGGGCCTACACGGTGACCGAGGGTCATCTTGAGGACGTCGGAACTCGGCAAACGCGAAGTTCATCGCCAGAGTACATATGACGTCTTGGAAAAAAGATACGACCTTTCCAATGCTGCGCCTATTTGGACTTGTGACCCAAACGAGGGTTCAGAGTTGTTCATATTCCAGGCCAACGATCCCGACAATCAGTTGCGCTATTATCTTTGGGGCGGGATGGAGGATACAGTCGCCCAGTTCGTGCAGGAAAACTTGCAGAATATCAAGAATGAGATTATCTCGGGGGGGTTGAAGAATGTGGAATTCAAAGACGTTGAGTAGAGACACAGGAATTGTACAATAGTGGGCGTGACTCTGCATCCGTGTTGTTCTGCGAGGACAATCTCGAAACTCGACCTGGAGTGCGCCCGACACCACGAAGGGAAGAAGGAAGCAGACGATGATGCGATCAACATTGATTTCGTACAGGTACAGACAAAACACAGTCGTTTTCGAGAACAGGAAAAGAAAACATATGAAAAAACTTGCATAGTCGTTCACCACAGCCCTCGCTCTCTGGAGATCGTTCAAGCTCAAGTCTGCTCGATCTTTCCACCAGCTTCTCCCGTGCTCACCCCGGACGCCTCTTCACCTGGTCCTGGCGCGACACTGCCCTCCAGGCCGTTCGGATAGAACTTCTTTATCACATAGTCACAATTCTCGCAAGGTGGTTTAATGGGGTAGTCTGCCCAACGGACTCCCAGCTCAGTAGTATAGGCAATGTCGATGGCGATGCCGAAGATATTGTTCGCAGCGTACCCCTCCCTACATCAAAGCTTGTCAGACGCATACACAGGGAGCACACAGGAGATCAACTGACCGTATGAGGTAGAGGAACGGGTATGTCTCTGCGCAGTTCCCAAAATTCCACCCAGCTCTAGCCCCACGAGCTGTGAATGCTGGAGAGGAATTCCATGCGAACTCGTTCTCCAAACGACCATGAACATACTCGTAACGAGTCTTCTGTGCAAGTACTCGCCACAATTTTTCCCACTGTTTTTCCTGGGTCCACCCTTTCGCGCTGGCACCAAGGAGGTAAAACCACGGACCGTTATCTTTTCTCGCCCAAGTGATTTGAGCAACCGCCGGTGTGAAGCCACTTTCAACCCCTGTTAATGTACTGCACCATTTTGCATACACAACGACAAGGGGAAGAAAGTAATTCTGATTCGTCGGTGGAGGAGGGGTCGTAGTGTTAATGGTCGGCGCTGGACCTATAAGGGAGAGAAACACGCCGAGGAGATCGAAGATGAGGTAGAAGTGCTCCTTCCTGTCGTTGATAGTCCACGGAATCTGTCGAGTGGGATTGAGTGTAACACCTTTGGCTTGTCGGAGGATCGATTGACGTGGCGGCGCGGGTGCGATGTATTTCGCTCCATCTGAACTACACAATTCCACTAATCAGAACAAAGTACCTGTGACCGTAGATATAGTACGTACGGTGTCAGCGCGATGATTTCGTCGCGCAGCAAGGCGAGATCAGCTATGCGATCTAAACGACGCTGTGGATTCGGATCAGGGTATGGCTGTGTCGGATTGGCCGGATCCCGCTCCCGGTAATTATCAGGGTTAGCAGCGACGTCGTTGAGAAATTGTTGGATCTGTAGTAGGACAATCAGAACTCCAGGTCACGTAGTAAGTGAATGAGTCGTATACTTGAACGACATTGTATCCAAAAGCCGTTTGTAAATTAAGTCTGCCGTTGAATGCGGGGATAGGATTAACGGCCATATGGGAGGCGAGAGTCGACTGAGGAGATGGCGAAGGTGGGGGCCGTCTGGAAGGGGTTTATTGAGCCAAGCTTACGAGTCACGAGTACGATTAGATATATATAAGTACTGACGTGGGAACTAGGGCGAAGTCGGACGGAATGGAGTCCAGTAGTCTGAATGTCCAGAACGTTCTAGGGTGTGACAAATGATGAAAATTCGAGGGTCAGAAGACAGATGACCTTATGCTCACCATCAGCGGAGATGAAGGAAAGGTATAACCTAACCCACGCAACCTTTGTGTTTGTTTCCTACCCGATCATCGCAGTAAAGTGGACCTCGTGTCAAACCATCCGAGTGGCGGGGGTGTGAGCCGTCTGGAAGCTCGACGAGGAGAGGGAAAGCGGGGATTGGATATACACTGCGAGGCGGAACTAGGGCTTGCGCCGGAGGAATGGAGCCGGTAGCCCATATGTCCAGAACATTCTGGGGTGTGACAGAGTGAGAAGACAGATGACCTTGCGCCCACCATCAGCGGAAATGAAGGAAGGTTGTCTGTGTCCCCCACCCGATCATCGCAGTAAAGTGGGCCTCACCCAGACATACTGCAGCAAGCATGAAGTGCCCAGACGGGCCAATGCACCCCCTCGACTCAGAGGTTCGGTGACGCTGGCGCTCATAGACGGAGATGATAAGGAAAGACTTGTAACTTGTACCCGAAGTTGTGCTCGGGAGCTCGGAAGGCCGTATGTCCAGAAAGACGAACGTTTGAGGGTCAGCTGACACTGACCTTGTGCCCATCAACGGAGAAGCCTTGGTATACTCGTGGCATCCCCTTAGCAGTAAGCACCAGCCCTCAACATCTTCTGATCCAACCGCACCGCTGCCAGATTGCATCGATCGATCGGCTTTGCGACCAACATTCGCAGTCCGTCCGACACTCTAATAGTGCGACGAGCCCCACCCCAAAGTTCGAGTAGGCCCTTCTAGCCCACTTGGACGAATGAAAACGGAATTGAAAATTGGCGAGTAAGAACTGAAACGTTTGGTGAAGATGTAGATCGGCAAACCCCGAGATATCGGAAGTCGAGGCATTCGTGCTCTTTATAAACCCGGAATGTGTCCGCCCTTCGAGCCTTGACCTACACCTCCACTGCATACCGTACGTTCATGTTGTCTCTTTTTTTCCCTTGTTCCAGTGTTGACACCGCGTCAACAGATCATCCGATATGTCTGTTACTCCGCCTGCTGGCTGGACTGCTGATGGAGCCCGCTTGCACAAAACCTACTACTGGGCTGATAAGCCCGGTACAGTCAGGGACGTCTTGGAGAAAAGTTATAGTCTCTCCAACGTTGCGCCTATTTGGACTTGTTACCCCGACAAGGGTGAAGTTCTGTTCATCTTCCAGGGGAATAAGGCCAATCAGTTGCGCTATTATCTTTGGAACGGGCTGGAGGATACGGTGGCCCAATTTGTGGCGGTGACGTTGCAGAACATCAAGAATGAGCTTATATCGGGATTGAAGACTGTGAAATTCATAGATGTTGAGTAAACTGTACGATAGTGTGCGTTGAGATTGTGTTGTATCATTTTCATGATCGAATTAAACGTGTTTCAGTCTTCACTATCCTCTGGCACGCGCCTGGCGATCATTTTAGCTGTTTCATTCACGATTCAGCAATATCACCACGGCGGCTGCGGAACATGTAGACGCATGCATCTTCATTACCACTAGATGTAAGGCAAGTGCTTCAAACGGTACAATCACAGAAATCCTTCTGATCCCAGTTTCGGCGACGTCCCGTGTCACCGCTGGGCAGAGACAAGATCTCGGGCAGGCCTGAAGACGACTTATAGAACCATGGACGCGAAATGGACACCATTGGATGGCGACGGGGAAATGTAGCAGTTGCAAGCTTTGAGGCTTGCCGGGTTGGGAACTGAAACTATGACCCCGGTCACCACATAGGCCAAACGCCTTATGCTGGAGTATGGCATTGGCCTACGCAGTGACAGGAGGTCATCTTGAGACGAAGTGCGGCATAGTTCATCGTCTCCGCATTCTTCCCTTCTGGTAACGCGCCGACTAAGTCCATTTAGTTCGCCTTTCCCAATTCTCAAGCGGAAAGGGAAATTTGTATATAAGTAGACTCCTTTGGAGGGTCGCCGACCTGTGACTCTCTTCTCATTGTTTGTTCCTTCAAGTTAGCGCATCATGTCCCAAGAGTTTGACATCATCTTTGCCGGAGGCAAGTTTCTTCAGCGCTTGCAAGTGCTATTGCTCACCCATCGACAGGCGGAACGACTGCATGTGTCGTCGCAGGCCGTTTAGCCTCCGCCGATCCCTCGCTCAAGATCCTCATCCTCGAGAGTGGCCAACACTCTCGCGATGTCCCTCGCCATGTGCAACCGTGCAGATACGTTGAACACCTCACCCCGGATAGCACTACCCTCACCCACTACATTGGCAAGCCAAGTGTACACGTCAACGGACGCACTTCTATCGTTTCATGCGGACGAAGCGTGGGCGGTGGCTCTGCTGTTAATTGTGAGTCGTTTCATGTATTTCGTTATGACACATGACTCACCCCTTTCTCTGTGGTGAACTTTTTCATGTACACAGTCATGTTGTACGTACGCGGCGCTGCATCGGACTATGATGATTGGGCCGCACTCGGTAATGAAGGATGGAGCTTTAACGAACTGATTCCTTTCGTTAAAAAGGTGAGCACACTGAGACGTGGTAACGAAAAATAATTCAGAAACAAATCTCTAGTTCGAAACCTTTAATCCTATATCCGATAGACCATCCACGCACGGCTACTCGGGTCCAATCCAGATATCCGCTGGTAGCCTCAAGTTTGACATTGCTAGCCAATTCTTGCACGTGGTGGAGGAATACGATCCGGATCGTCCACAGGTCGACGATAATAATGACTTTGTGACAGCGAATGCGTGCAGCGTGAGTGTCATTAATTAATGGATAGACGGACTTACTTAGGTCGTTCACATTAGCCGTGTTATCAGCGAGTCTTTATCCCAATCAAAATTTCTGCATTACTTATCCTCCGTGAAACATAGATATGTTGACCCCGTTACGGGAAGGCGCTCTGACGCTGCATCCCAATACTTGTACCCACATGCGGGCAATCCAAATTTAACCATCATAGTGGGAAAACGTGTCAAACGTGTCATCATCGAGTACGTTGGATCTGGAAGGGCAGGTATCAATCAACTAATGTCATTGATAGGAATGGACGTGCTGTTGGCGTCGAGTATACGGCAGCCGCGAAATCATCCCATGGGGCCAAAGACGAGCTTGTCACTGTGAAGGCTAACAAACTGATTGTCGTTTCTGCTGGTGCCATGGGTTCCCCGCAGATTTTAGAGAGGTCAGGGATTGGTGCGCGGTCCGTGCTTGAAAAGAATGGCGTCCATGTCCAGGTAGATTTGCTTGGTGTCGGTGAAAATTACCAGGGTAAGTCCAGTATATCGAGGTGCTCTGGTTCTCGAAGACACGTGATCCCTCAGACCACGTCGGCGCTTATCCGGCGTTCTATACATCGGAAGAAACGGAAACGATGGATGATGTTTGGAGTGACCCAGAGGCAATAAATGGTGGGCGGTTCACTGAGTTTAATCTTACAAAATGACATACCAACACCATCGTCAGCTGAACTGAAAGAATGGGAAGAAAATAGAATAACGAAGATTCCTCACAAGTTCGTGCTGCGTTTCGCCTGCTGCAGTTTACTGAATTGCTTTGTCTCAGTGGAATTGCGGCCATTCTTAAACTGCGCCCGACAAAAGAACAGTTGTTAGCTTCTGGACCTGCGTTACAAGAGAGATGGGAAACATTCTTTGAGCGCAATCCTGACAAGACCATGGCCATCCTCGTTCCATTTGCTGGGTATGTTACAAAAGGATCCTGGGCTTGTGAATCGTTCACCATTCCTTTCACTAGCTTTCCATTGCGTAGCTCGTTCAAGTCACCTGCTCGGAAAATTCTATGTGTGTTCTACTACATTGTAAGGAAACATGTAGCATCCGTGATCCACTCCTCGTTCTGACATATTTACACACGAGTTATACCCAGATTCCATTGGTAGTGTTCATATCACCTCCGGAGAGGACTCGGACTCTCCCCCGGACCTTGAAACAAATTTTCTCACAAAGTATGTCTCCTACTTCCTCTTTGTGCAGTATGCCAATAACTAATGACCACCTGGCACCAGGGAAGGAGATATCGCGCAGTTCACCTTGCTGTACAAATTCAACCGCGAGCTCATCAGGCGTATGCCTGCATATCGGGGTGAAGTGTCTGCCTTTCATCCCAAGTTTCCCGCCGGCAGTCCTGCGGCATGTAAAGAAACAGATGTTACTGTGCCCATAGGTGCACCAGATTTCGTGTACTCAGATGCGGACGATGAGGCCATTGTAAAGTTTCATCGTGATACGGGTAAGCCATTTTTGTCTGCTCATCCGAGTTTGTTGAGCCCACATTTGCATGATAATTGTAGTTGCTGCGACATGGCACGCGGTTAGCTTTCTTGTGAACGCATATTTGAGCGTCACTGATAGATGAGTAGCTTGGGACATGTGCGATGAAACCCCGTGATCAACGTGGTGTGGTCGATGCTCGGCTGAACGTATATGGGGTAGAAGGCCTCAAGGTCGCAGGTACGGACCAAAACGAGATCGCTGTGTTTTGTTCTGATGGCGGTGGGACCAACAGACATGTCCATATGTCCTAGCAACGTCGGAAACGTATGTTGCACGCTTTTACTCGACGTTGTGATTCATTTCGAGGTCACTGATAATTCATTTTCGCCTTTGGCAGAACACGTATTCGACTGCGTTGTTAATCGGGGAGAAGGCGGCAGCCATTATTGCGGAAGATTTGGGATATCCTGTAGCGGCGCCAAGACGCTCTGTCCCCGACTCTCTGTTAGTCAAACCAAAAAGTTTCATGTGAGAGCGTGAATGAAATGAGTCAATATTAAAGCATTTTTCACTACTACTGGCTGAACGAAAGGATAACGATGCAAATACCGCAAACGAGCCCTGCTGCTCTAATGGCACGACCGCAAGACGAACTCGAAACCTTTCGTTCCCTCTATTTCTTCCATTCTTCTTGCCCACCTAGGACCCACATGTGTTTGCTCTTACGCACTCTGTATGTGATCTCTCGTCCGGGGGACGCGGGCTCCATGTTTAGCCTCGTTATGCCCAAACATGTAATTTTTTCTCTGCCCACCCCGGCCCCACATGCGTTTGCTCGTACGCACTCTATGCGGTCTCGTCTGGGGGATGCGGGCTCCATGTTTGGCCTCGTCACGCCCAGACATGGAATTTTTTCTCCTCTACACGCAATGCTACCGGCGCGATGATGTGAGTAGCCCTCTTCTGCTCCTAATGAATGGGTCTCGAGCTTCGCCGACGCGTCGCCAAGCCTTGGCTCCTAATAATTGAGATCACAGCTCGTCTAGACCATCCACAGATCAGGGCCAGCCTCGGGCCGGAAACCCTGCGAGTTTTACCCAAACCTCACATCATCGCATAGGGCAAAATTTGCCCGCTGCTGTATCTAGTTCCGTAGTACAGCTACTCTCCATGCCTTACCTTCGAACGCACGAGCGACGCGCTAACTCGCAGATCTAGTATTCTCTTGACTCATGTGACTAGTGACTAGTCACGCGTCAAAACAAAATATAACAACGGAACGACTGACGCAGATAGGGAGTCCATACAAAGCTTAAAGCCTTTCGTCCACGTGCCTCCCAACGCACACTTCCAGTGTCTTATACGTACATCTACGTCGTCGTGTCTCGTCTTGTCTCCTGTTCTAGTGTTGACCCCGCATCAACAGATAATCCGATATGTCCACCATCGCTCCGCCTGTGAGGTGGACTGCTAATGAAGCCCACTTGCTCACAACTTACGTCTGGGCTGACAAGCCCGGTTCACTCAGGCACGGCTTGGAGAAACGTCACGGCCTCTCCAAAGTTGCCCCTATTTGGACTTCTGACCCCAGCGAGGGTGCAACCCTGTTCATCTTCCAGGGGTACGATTCCAACAATCAGTTGCGCTATTATCTT
>JBBPRM010000119.1:0-28258 GCA_038092995.1 Xerocomus minutiporus | reverse complement strand
TGTAAACAGATGTACATATCTGAGTAGTATATAAAGGCCTAAGAGCCGACCAGAGAACTCCAGTCAAGTTCTCTTGGATTATCCCCTCGAAACTTGTCCCATCCCCTCTCCTCTCTTTTGAACACTTGAGGACTGTCTCCTAACCGGGGCTGGTTATTAGAGTTGCTTCAGATTGCCAATTTCTTTGGTATTCTTTGTTGCCCATTGTTTGCAGCTGCTAGAGGAGGCATCAGATGCCTTGCCCACATTCAATTTTGATAGGCTTGCAACTCAACTAATTGTGGAGAAGATCATGAATCCCACAATATACAAAGTTGATGAACTTGACAATATACAATGAGACAGACAAGGATTTGGATCTATAGGAGGATTCTAATTTGTCCAATCATTCAAGACAGAAAAGGAAATTCTGATGGATATCCAAATCATATCACAAGAAGTGAAGAAGTATATTCTGCTCAAAGCACTACTTGACAGTGGACCAAACAAGATATTCGTTGACAAGAAATGGTGTCAGATGAATAATCTACCATTATGACCTCTAAGATAAGTGGTTGTCATCTATAATGTTGATGGAACACAAAATTCAGCTGGTTATATTATGCATGCAGTGGATATCATCCTTGAATACCAAGGTCATTGTAAACAGTTAACCACAGAAGTAACTGATCTCAGAAAGAATCAAATAGTATTGGGATACACTTTGTTATAACACTACAATCCAACCATTGACTGGTCAGAGGGGAAAGTTACACTAAATAAGTGTTTCCCAAGTTCCAAGAATTATAAGACAAAACAGGACACATCTGCATTGCTGAAGAAGAAGAACGAGATCATGCCTAGAAAGAATATTTCACCAGAGCTACTTTAGACAAACCAACAGAAATGCCAAAAGTGATGAAACCTGTAGAAGAATTAGTGCCAAAGGTGTTCCACAAATATCTGAAGCAGGAAAATAATGCAGAGAGGATGCCAATCCAGAAACCTTGGAAATTGAAGGACTCTTTTGACCAGTGCATCAACAAGACTGGGCAAAGAAACAACTTGACAGCTTCAAACAAGGAAAGCTATCCATTGACGGTTACATTAGCCAATGGATGTCACTGTACTCCAAAGCTGGATTAGGACAAGAAACTGGAAACTGGAATCTCGAGAATGGAGTTCGAGATGAAATTCAGCTTAAACTCTTTGATGGAAACAGGATGAAGACTGTCTTCGGGCATCACTGGTGATGCGTGCGATAAGGATAGATTGAGTAACTACAGGTTATGGATAGTTGGTATGTACAGTAGTTACTCCATTGAGAGAGAATGGCATTGTGCCTGGATAGAGGGGTTGGGCAGGCACATGCAGCGCTCGCTGGCACCAAGCGTTGTCGAGAATCTGTGCATTGCATGAGCTGCGAGGGCGGGTGGGAAAAGCCTCGCAGTGATAATCAATGGATTCCGGACAAGGGCGCTTGGTGCCCGACTAGGAAGGAATTGCGAGGTGCCGAAAATAATGTTTGAGGCTAGGGTGTGGTGGGTGGGTGCGATTTGAATGACAATTGGTGAACGGGACGGACAGGAAGATGAGCGATGTAGCGGCATGGAAGAGAAAATGAGAACCGTCACTTAGTACCTTGCTCATCCAAAGACCAAACTCTGTGACCTGCGTGTCACAGAGTCACACTCTTCGGGCGTCGCTGGTGATGCGCATGATAAGGATGGATTGAGCAACTACGGGTTATGGACAGTTGGTATATACGGAGGCCCATGAGGCAGTCTACAGGTATCACACACACAGCCTGCTCAAGGGCTTCCCATGTGTCATAGTCGCCCTATTAAATGCTCACGAAGGAGGTGTGGCATGTTTTCCACTACATAGTCAATGAGGGTGGCGTCGCTGTCACCCACTCTGGTGGTGAGCTTGACTATGTTTTTTGCCCAGATGTTATGTGCGAAGTCACCTCTGTTTTCTGTCTGTTGCCATTTGCCAATGTCTGCTTCGGGTAGAGCTAGGCCATGCAGTTGTTGTTTCTGTTGTCTTTGTGGGAGGGGAACATTTGTGTGTACTGGCCACCTGTTTTGGAACGCACTGCACAGCACATGGAAGGTGGCGGTATCCTTTGAGGCTAGGACACTGAACTATGTCTGCGCTATGCTGCCTGGTGCAAGTTGGAGCTCAAACCATTCTACATTTTCTGGGTCCACCCAGTTGGCTTTGTGTAGTTCAAGCATGAGATGGCTGAACCAATGTTGCGGTTCTTCTGCATCGTTGCCGTCACCTCACAGAAGTGGGAGTGTGGTAATGAAGGCTGTGCTCGATGGGACGGGGTTTGTGGGTGGGGTTGGCATATTGGTGGATGGGAAGAGATGTGGTGGGGGGGAGTGGTTTTGGAGTGGTGGGGGAATGGTTGGGGAGGATGAGGCGTGCAGGGTATCTGTGTCTGTGCTTTTATGAGTGCTGGAGGGGGATGGTGAAAACATGGCCAGCCCCAATAGGAATTGCTGTGATGGGGTTATTGTTGCGGTGCTACTGGTACATCGTCTGGACGTTTTAGGCCGTAGTTCCATGGAGTGTCCGGTAGTGCGTGTCATATCTGTCTCGTTGGGTAGTTCTGCAATGCTGGAAATTGGAGAGGGCAAGGATATACTATCGTCAGAGAGATTTTCGGCTGTTCTACGACGACATTGTGTGTCTTGTTCTCTGTGCACTGCAATAGTGTCTATCGATAAGGAGGATGAAAAAGCTGTAAGGGACTTTGGCTGCTGTCATCCACTCTTGACCAGATGGAGTGGGTCTCGCCCAGATCGAACCCAACGGTGGTGCGATGCCTCTACCTAACGACATGAGTTCTTCTGCCCTTGTTACTCTCTTTCTATGTCTTTGGTGCTTGCCAGTTCCCCGCTCTCACCCCTTTCCTCTTGCTCTTCTCCTGCCTTGTCTCCACTGCCACTTGCACTGCCACAATGAGCAGTAGCCATCTTCAATGTCGATGGAACACAAGATTCAGCAGGAGATATCACGTATGCAGTGGACATCATCCTCAAATACCAAGGACATTGTGAACAGTTGACAGCTGAAGTGACTGATCTAGGAAAGCACATGGTACTGGGCTACACTTGGCTACAATGCCACAATCCTACCATTGATTGGTCAGAAGGAAATGTTACACTCAACAAATGTCCTCCTAGTTGTCAACACCTGCAGGACAAAGAAGGTTATATAAGAGTTGAAGAAGATGAAGAATGGAATCATGCATGGGAAGAATACTTCACCAGATCCACTTCGGATAAACCAAAGGTTATCAAAACCACAGTGGAACTCATACCAAAAGAGTTTCACAAATATCTGAAAGTGTTCACAGAGAAAGATGCAGAGAGAATGCCAATCCGAAAACCTTGGGATCATGCAATAGAATTGAAGGAAGACTTCAAACCTAAGAAAGGACAGATCATTCCTCTATCCATAGATGAACAAAAGGAAGTAACAGAATACTTAGACGAACAGCTATGCAAAGGATACATTCGTCTATCCAAGTCTCTTCAAACTTCTCTGATATTCTTCATTCCCAAGAAAGATGGAAAGAAATGTATGGTAACCAACTATTGGTACCTAAATGAATACATCATCAAGAATAACTATCCACTACTCTTGATATTACAACTTGTGGATCAACTGAAGGGAGCGAAGTTGTTTACCAAAATAGATCTCTGATGGGGCTACAACAATGTTCACATTAAAGAAGGTGACAAATGAAAAGGGACTTTCATATGCTTTAAAGGAGCTTATGAACCACTAGTAATGTTCTGTGAGATGTGCAATTCTCCAGCCACCTTTCAAGCAATGATGAATGAGATCTTTGTGGACATGACATGGTGTGTAGTCGTCTATATCGACAACATCATGATATTTACGAAGACTGACAATGAAGAAGAACATAAAACAATTGACCTCGAAGTGATGAAAAGACTTGAATACAATGACTTGTTTGCACAACCAGAAAAGTGTACATTCTGTGTTAGAGAAATTGAATTCCTCGGAATGATAGTATTCAACAAAGGAATCAAGATGGAAGACAAAAAAGTGCAAGCCATTGTACAATGGCCCACACCAACTACGGTTAAAGGAGTTCAAAGCTTTCTAGGACTTGCCAATTTCTACAGACAATTCATTGAGGGCTATGCTCAAATTGCTAGACCATTCAATGATCTTACCAAGAAAGATACACCCTTTGTATGAGGAGAACCCCAACAAAAAGCATTTGACAATCTAAAAGAGAGGTTCACTATGGTACCTATATTGGTATACCCCAACAATGAATGCCAATTCTATTTAGAAACAGACACTTCAGACTTTGCCACAGGAGCTGTTCTCTCTATGTACAAAGAAGAAGATAAGAATAGCATCCAGTAGTCTTCTCATCTCATTCAATGTCACCTGCAGAACAAAACTATCCCATTACAGATAAAGAAATGCTAAGTGTCATAAGATCACTAGAGATCTGGTGACACTATCTGGAAGGAGCAAAGAAGCAATTCAATATCTGGAATGATTATGTGAATCTACAATGGTTCATGAAAAGCCAGAATCTCTCAAGACAACAAGCCCAATGAGTGCTATACCTATCAAGATTCGATTTCAAATGGCTTCATAAAGCAGGAGCAACCATGGGAAAAGTGGATGCTTTATCTCAAAGAGAAGATCATGCAGTAGGAATGGATACCAATAATCAGGGAGTGATTATCATTCCCACTGATAGAATCTAGTCCACAATCAAGATATCTGATGATGGAGATGCAATCCTCACATGAATAAAACAAGAAACATCAATGATCATTCAAACCGAAGTTCATAGAATGTGCCTTGAACCAGGTGCATGTCAATCAGAACAAGGTTTAATAATCAAAGATGTAAAGATTTATATTCCAGATGTGACAGACTTACGAATGGAGATCATTCGCCTTCAGCATGATACACCAGTCATTGGACATGTTAGATATGACAAAATCCTCAAACTCATACACAGACAATACTATTGGCCAGCAATAAATAGACAAATCAAAGACTATGTCTAAGGTGCAACAGATGTGCACACTTTAAAGGAACAAACAAGAGCCCAGTAGGGAAACTATCACCCTTGGATATACCTGAAATGTCATGGGTTGATGTTACCATGGACTTCACCACCGACCTCCCATTGTCAAACAGATATGACTCAATTCTAGTGATAGTGGATTGATTCTTGAAAGAGGTCAAATTCATTCCTTGTAACAAAACCATCATGGCATTAGAAACAACCAAACTCTATATGGATCATGTGTGGGTCAACCATGGATTATCACAGTATTGTTTCTGATTGAGGACCACAATTCACTTTGCAAGTCATGCAGAGCCTTTGCAAAAGATTAGGGATTAAGCCCAAACTATCTACTGCATACCACCTCCAAACAGATGGACAAACAGAACATGTGAATTGAGATCTTCAACAATATCTTCAATTATTTACAGCTGAAAAACAAGAACTATAGGCAGATTGGCTAGCAATAGCTCAGTTCTTGCATAACAATGTGGAACATTTAGCAATGAAGAAATCTCCCTTTGAGATCACATGAACCTACAAACTATGAATGGGTGTTGAACCTGGAGTAACCAAAGCTCCGGCAGCAGATGAAATGGCTGAACAAATCTAACAAACAATTGACGAAGCTAAAGTCAATATGAAAAAGGCTCAAGAGCAAATGATCACACAGGTGGACAGACATCAATCTGAAGCACCCTCTTACTCAGTAGGAGATCAAGTATGGTTATCTACAGACAACCCACATCTTTATAGGTTGTCAAGGAAGTTATCAGAAAAATGGTTGGGGCCATATTTTATCATAAAGGTGCTCAACAACACAGTTGAACTAAGACTCCCTAAATCAATGTGAATTCACTCAATGGTAAACATTTCAAGGGTAAAACCCTATAAAGAATGGCTTTTTGGACAACTAGTTACAGCACTTGGATCATCTAATGTTACTGAAGATCATAATGAGGAGTATGAAGTTGACTACATCATTGAATCACGCCTGAAAGGAAAGGGAATTGAATACCTCGTCCATTGGAAGGGCTATGAGGAAGATGAGTGCACATGGGAACCAATGTCCTATCTTTCACATGCTAGAGATGTCATCCAAAACTTCCATAAAGCAGAACCTGCTACACCTAGGAAGTTATGAATGACTTACCTTGACTTCCTTTCCCTATTCAAACCATATGAGAATGTCACAGAAGCACCAGCACCTTTCAATCGCCTGGAAGTCAATTCTTAGAAGAGGGGTAGTATTACAAACAGTACCCTTATCTTATCTTATCTCTACTTTTTCTTATCTTTTGATCTTATCTTTTACAAATGACTTATGATGACTCCCATTCAAAGTTACATTGAGTCACAATGACACGTGTATCCCCATGAGGTCTAACACAACTTGTCGAGTCATAAACCGTCACAGCCTTCTATTCATATCTGTGCTGTGTTGGGTAACTATTTTTCTTATCGTGATAATGGACCTTATCCAATTCCTTAGATCCAAGAAGCACACAGCCTGTAAGGCACTGATGCTGCAGATATCTGTGCAAACCTATGCCTACAGTCAGCACGCAGTCACCACAACTCGTTATGACTCATCAGGGTTAAGGATTACTATATTTACTATACAATTAGTTAGATCTAGCCACAACAGATGTACATACCATGGTAGTATATAAAGGCCCAAGCGCCAACCAGAGAACTCTAGTCAAGTTGTCTTGGTTTATCCTATAGAAACTTGTCTCATCCTCTCCTCTCTCTTTTGAGTGCTCAAAGATGTGTCCTTATCCAGTGTTGTTTCTAGAGTTGTTTCAGGTTCTCATAAGAGATCCCTCCAACAGCTGACAGCAATGGATATGATGATGGTGAGAGATAGAGGCAGATGAGATAGAGTAAGGAGTAGGCAGTAGGGCATAGCACAGGTATGGCACCCTTACTGGTTGGCAAGAGCATGGGTAACCCGCGGGTCGCGCGAGCTGTACCCGTACCCATACCCAGCAAAAACCCATACCCACCATGGTGGGTATGGTTTTTTGACAGGTCAGCTATTTGATACCTGTGCCCATACCTGTGCAGGTTTACCCGTGGGTATGGGTGGGTATGGGCGCTGCGTCGACGACGACACAATGACGATGTCATCATCTTTGTGTTGTCGTCATCATTGTCATGATGAGGGCAAGGGTGGGGACGCCATGTCGAAAACGACATGACAACGATGTCATCGTCATTGTCGCATCATTGTCACGTCGAGGGGAGGAGGCAGGTGGGCGAAAGGGTGGCGAGGGCGCTGGGTCGACGAGGGAGGATGAGAGTGTGTGAGGGCGAGAGTGAGAGTGAGGGGGGGCGCCGCATCGACAACACGCCGTGTTGCCATCACATCGTTGTGTTGTTGTCACGACAAGGGGAGGAGGTGCGTCGACATGTCATCGTCGTTGCGTCATTGTTGCGATGAGGGGAGGACATGGGCAAGAGGGCAGCAAGGGTGGGGACACCGTGTCGAAAATGACACGCTGTTGTCGTGTCGTCATTGTTGTGACAAGGGGAGAGGCAGGTGGGCAAGAGGGCTGTGGGCAAGAGGGTGGTGGGCAACAAGGGCAACAAGGGTGGGGACACCGTGTTGTTGTTATGACGAGGGGTGGGCAAGAGTGCCATGGGCAAGTTGGGTGGTGGGCGGCAAGGGCGGCAAGGGTGCTGCGTCGATGAGGGAGGGCGAGAGTGGGTGAGGGCGAGAGTGAGAGTGAGGGGGTGATGGTGAGGGCGCCACGTCAACAATGTCATTGTTGTTGTTGTGTCATTGTTGTGTCCGAGTCGTTGTTGTGTTGTTGGGATAAGTGAGCGCCAAACTATATTACCTTAAATGGTCACAGGTCAGTACACGGGTACGGGTATGACAAGGGACGGGTACGGGTGGGAAATTTAGCGATCCGTACCCATACCCGCACTGTACCTGCACCCTAACCTGTACGGGTTACCCATACCCTTGCTCCTGCCTACTTACTGGTGTGAGTATGGGTATGGGTCCATGCTGTGGGTAATGCAAGTACTACCTGCCAAATATGGTGGGGTCACCCACCTCACTCATTCAACAACAACAACAACAACAGTTGATGCAGCACCATCCAACGGGCCTATGTCATTGTCTGTCGTTGAACCACCCGCCTTGCACCCATTTCATCCTGCCCTTACCCTCCTTCACCCTTGCCCTTACCTCACTTGTGACAACAACGTAATGACAATGTTCCTCTTAGTGCCCTCTCGTGTGAATACACAGCAGTTGGGAACAACTAGTGAGCTGTTCACACACAAAGCAGCGTTGGGCACAACAGTAAGGTGTCTGATGCAGCAGACAGCTGGCAGCAGGTTAATGCACCGGTGTGTCGCACTTCAGGGCTCATAACCTGTCAAACATGCTGTGTTCTATGTAGTAGGAATGTTGCTAAGATGCACTGTTGGTAGCTAGTTGTGATTTGAGGAATTGCACAGAGTAGTTAGAGAATAAGAATCTATTAGAACTCAGATGCTGAGTTCAAATGCTATATACATACACTACAATTACCTAATGATATGATTAGGGGTTGGAACTTGTATAGTATTTGTTCAACAGCCCCCATAGCTAGGTCTCCCACTGTCTATTCAATCCACAGTGACTTACAGTCAGCAGTAGAGACAGTATCATACAGATTTTTTTTTTCTAGTATCCTCATTCTGGAATACTTCAGAAATAAAGTATATTTTGTAAACTACATACATTAGACTAATAATCATACCATTGTCATGCTGCCCTGGTTTCACGCTGTCCCCATTGGGTCACACTTGTTGCATTGTCCTTGTCCTGTCGGCATGTGGTGCATTGCTATGTCCTCCCCATTGCACATTGTTGCATCGTCCAGGTTGCATCCCCTTCATTGCATCGTGGTCAACATGACCTCCCTATTGCCTCATCTCATCCCATCGTGGTTGGCGTGGCACCATCACCATACCGTGGTAATTGCACTAGCCTGTCATGTCCCCTTCATCGCATCATGGTTGTTATGGCATTTTTGCCATGATATCCTCATCACCACATACTGCAGTCAACTGACATCATACTGTACTGCCAGCCAAGGTTATAAATCAGCTGATGCATACTGCCAGCCAAGAGTGGACTGAGGGAGCAAGAGCCACCGAGATAGATGGATAGGCCCAGGGAATTAAAGATGAGTATAGCTAGTGAATATTCATAGTGGAATGGACTAATTAGAGTATACAAAATAGATGAGTGGGCCAAGACCAGAGGTGGAATATACAGATGGGCTGAGAAATAGACATCTGGTATTGATGGATAGGCTGAGATCATTGTTACTGATATTGATGAAACACTAGAAAAACTCCTAGTGGAGTTAAGCTAGTAGATACAAGTCAGTCACACTAATCACTAGTCAGTAATGCTAGCGATCAATAGATGTGATCAGTAATGATCAGTAACAATACTGATCACCATTATGTCAGTATTACTAATGATGATCAAGGCACAGTCCAGATACAATCTAGACTGATCCATGCTGTGCATGACATCATCAACTGTGTATTGCACAGTTGACTGCGCATCTACTGCGGACTAACTGTGTACGACTGTGCATGGCTGTATGTTCAGCAACAATCCCAAACATAGGATTGTTGATTGATCACATGATGATTCAATCTCCTTTTTATCTCATTGTATAAATACAGCATGTATGTAAGATGTAGATTAGACTATTCAGCTGATTCAGACACCCAATATCTTATCTCTATAACTCATCCTCTGAATCTATCAATCACTATTTGACTCCGTACCAAGTAACTGCTAGAAGAGTGAGTCTCATCACTCTATATCTATCCCTATTGTTGTACTATGCACCAAGCAGAAGGTATCACACTTCTGTTAGGTTATGAGCCCCACCTAGAATAATCTGGGCAAAGATCACTGTCACTCAATATCTTCAATGCCTGATTATTCTTCGCAACTGGCAGAACTTGAGACAGCTACAGAACGTATAGTTCTGAATGTTGGACATCTTAAAATGATTGACATCATGCTACAGATGTGTGCATTGCACATACTTGCTGAGGCCAATGGAAACATCGGAGCGACCCATCAGGTCATACTAGCATATCTAATGATGAGGGGAGCAACAGTCACCAATCCTGTTTTATCCTTCAGTACAGGATCAGTAACTGACCGACAATTGATCACAGCTCGTCTATCTGACGATCTTGATAACACTGTCAAGATTGAGGATGTCACTATTGTAAGTACTCCTCAACCCTGCTTCAATTGCCTTGGTGTACCTTTGCATCTTGCTCCAAATCCCTACTGCAAAGACTATTGGGAACCTCCTTCATTCTTTGTGGACCATCCAGCCGCACATCATCACCACTTCTGGTTCAGATCAGTTAATCTAGACTCTGTCATCCACAATCCAGAGACTCTGACACATTTTATAAACTATAGACAACCCCAGATCCTGGGTGCCTACACTTCCTACTCTCCACCACCTCCTCCTCGATCCCATTCATCTATAGCCACGTCTGGCTCAGAAGGGAATCAAAGAGGTGAGAACCAGCAGGTTGATCAAACTGCTGAGATATTCATTCCTTCTCTACCAACTAGCGGATCCTTGCAATCCAACCAGGAATCTCTTCATGTCCCTGGGACTGGCCTCGGATCCACTACTAATACCTTTGTGGAATCTCCACCCTCCTATTCTCAATCTAATCATTCCTCCTCGAACGGTTCATATCATACTGCTCTGCTATCTCTCCCTGCACCGGTTATTCCTACTCACTCTACTCATTTTAATCAATCTGAGATTGGAATTCCTTCCTTCGAACTGGATCTTCTTGCAGAAGAATTCATAAACAATGTCATACAGTTCCGACCTCCAATGGCCTCCAACACCTATGTCAACACCCCCGGACCTTATGGTCTTCCACACACCCCTAGAGAGTGATGAGTCACAACTGATGGCTCAGACAGATGTAGATAAGGCCCTAGAAACAACCCTGGAGAGACTTCAGGAACTAGACAACATATACATCACCGATCCAGAAGGAATTGTAACTATTCATCCAATCAAGAACCCAATCCCCATCATCGCTCCCATGCCGACTCCTCTCATGCTTCCAGATCGCACAATACCCCTGGAGGACGATCTATCAACATAAATCCCTCCATTCACAGATCCTCCCATCCTTTTAGCCCAACTTGTCCCGGATCCACTTCTTCAGCGTCTAATCCCTTTCCAAACACACGAACCCTTACTGAAAGACTATTGACAAGGGTATCAGAGCATGATCGACCTGAGGGACTCAAACCAGTAATTGTGTGGGGAATTCCTCGATTCCTAATTCAACATCAAATTCCGGTGGCAGCACTAGCAATTGGTTAAGGAGATTTTCAAGACACTGATCAACATGCATGCATCTTTGAAGTGGACATGGAGATCTTGGGTATAGATATGACAAAATTCAAAGAGGATGTTATGCAAACCATATCTGGAACCTACTATAGAGAGGAACAACTTATCGAATGGATCGAAGCCATGGGATGGGCTCAACTGGTTAAAAATTATCATGACACACCTCACCACCTCGTCCACAATCTTGGATGGGAAATCTTACGTCAAGATAACAACAACTACCTGAGTAATAAGACAAAGTTTGAAGCTAGAGAACCAAACTTTTACCTAGACGAACTCTTAAAGATTAATCAATGCCAATGTGATGAATACTCGCGATGTGAAGAGAGAGAGGACCGCATCTGGAGATCTTTCTATGATCCATCAGTGTGAGGATACTATTCTACAGCCATTGTCGGAACTCATGACATGGCATAGGATAAGAGAGATCAAAGGAGAGATATTCCAACTCAAAGAGAATGGAATGCAGTATATGACGCCTTCAGGAGAAAGATCTTTCATACTCTTAACCCTGTCTGGTCTGTAATGGCGAAATACTCATCAGTCGATATAGACAAATGCCTCAAACTCTTCCGCTCCATCGATGAGAAAGACTTCACAATCCAGGATCACGAAGTAGTGGTTAGAGAACTGGAAGCTAATCTATATCAGACCAAGAACCAAGAACACAATCTAGAACAACTGGTCATTCAATTAACAAGGAAGATCAATGAACTAAAGAACTGGGAACTTCACTGGCGCACTTCCAATCTTCTCTTGACAAATCAGCATGAACTGGACAAAAATTGCATACTCGACCTCAACAGAGACCTCAATATTGGGAAAAGCTTATGAGAAGCTAAACGAAAATGCTCCAGTCCTAGCTCAGATGATCGTCGAAAATCTCAACGAGTTTCTAGAGAAGATGCCAACAATTTGGCCACTGCAGGTGTTCTTCGGTGATCCTTATGTCAGAAAACCTGGAATGAAGAACTGAACCCTAACTAGGAATCATTCTTCGGAAACCTTCCTTGATCTCTTCCTCACATCGTCTTGTAATTTGTCTATGCTACTCTATTGCAGTTGTATGCTTGTCAAAGCCTATACAGGCTTAGGACCCGAGAAAAAGAGGAATGTGTATAACTATCATTTCATTTCATCTCTTCTGTTCAATACAATAGAAGAAACAGTCTTCTTACTACCAGAATCTATGTATTACCGAGAATTCACAGAAAGAGAATCCCACTGTCCCATCGATCCTATACATTACAGAAACTATAGAAGGACACATCGTCCTCCTAAAGAGAATCAGATGGAGAAGTGGAGAAAATAGAGATTAAAGAAACGACATTCATACAGATTGTCAAGCTGCTGCATTAATGGCCAGTTACATTCCAATTGGAATGCAACACCTTATGCTTGAGAAGCATCACATAGAGACTGATCCCGCTGGAGTGACCGAGACATGCTCTATGGCAAAAGACTTATGGGACAAGCTTAGAGACCTCTATCGTCCCACTGGCATTGCCAGCTTCTTCTCGATCTTTCAGGAAATCCTACACTTCCGATTCCATCCAGATCGTGATATATCCACTCAACTTTCTGATGTTCAAGGATTATTCCATCGTGCTACATCATCTGGTCTTACCCTTGATGAATCCATCTCTGCGATGATCATCCTAAATGCTCTTCCCCAATCCTATTCTACCATGACCTCCACAATTGTCCACACCACGAAGAAGGAAAACTTCACTCCTGATGTTGTTATCTCCAACATCCTTCAGGAGAATCAACTCTGAAAAGGAACTCGTGGTGGATGCAATGCTTCCATATCTCTTGTTCACTAAATTAAAAATACTCCCAATGCTGAGGCATTCCGAACCAATACCATCTGGAATGCTCCCACAAATATAAAATATAACAAGTGTGGGAAGACTAATCACACCACTGATTGGTGCTGGTCAAACAAACCACCCTCTGGACCTACTCAGGGGAGACCTAGACCCAAGAGTGGAAATGCCAAGGCATATGAGAGGCCCATGTGACAGAAGGATAAGAAACCCAAAGGTAAGGGAAAAGCAAGACTGAGGGCTCACTACATCGGTGATCCTGTCGATGCCTATGATGGTGATGATGATGGCATTGTAGATCTAGCCTCTATGGTCATCTCTCATGATGATGAAGATGCCTACAACCAACCAATGCTTACAAGCATTGAGGAAGAGACCATTCTTAATCAGGAAAGTCTTCCTCCCCTCATTCAGGAAGAGGAACGAGTATACAATGGATGGTACAATGATGGACTAGATCCCGCAATGACAGATGATGGCATGGTCATTTCAGATTCTCAAGCTGAACCATGGCCAGGACATTCTTTCCATTATACAGAATGCTCATCCGACTGTCATCTAGACTATCACTTTGGAATTGACTCCTTCCATCTGACTTCCAAGTGCCTACCTGACCAGCTTCTCGCTGAGGAACCATTACAAAAGCTCAATAGCTTTACCGATGACTTCTATAGAGATGATCATCAAGAAAGAAATAGAACTTGGAAGGAAGGATTGGATAGCAGAGATTTTATTTACTGGAATAACGACCCATATGATGGAGAAACTGGTTACTTTGATTCGGAATATGATTCTACTTACCTGTACTTTGCTGGATCAGCAAGATCAGAGCCTGGACGACATTCAACCCGAGATCATTGGATGATAGATAGTGGTGCTACTCATCATATCACTCCTTATCTCGGAGATTTCATATCCTTAAACCATGGGGAGAAAATTTGTGAAGTTGCAAATGGCACTACCATGAAGATGACTGGACCTGGTCACATTATCATTAGACACTAGGAGAAACCTCCCCTCATACTACGTGATGTCTGGTATTCACCAGATTCACCACACAGACTGATATCATTACTAGCACTTACCAAATTAGGCTTTTGTGCTGAGATATCCAAACAAGCTACAATTATTCGGAACAAACATGGCCTTGAAGTGTTGCAGGCACATGCTCTTTCACTAAGAGGTGGCCTTCACTGGTTTCAGTCATCTCAGATTAAACCTGTGATTGGGTTAATCATGTCTTTACAAGAAGTTGACTCCATGCGCTTATGGCACTATCGCTTCAGACATGCATCACATAATGTGGTACGAAATGCCCACAAATCCTGTTTAGGGGTACCTCTACAAACAGTATCCTCTAACAATCCACCTTGTCATGGATGTGCTTTGGGGAAACACACACAAGTTTCACTGATCTTCTGGAGATGCTGACTTTATCTTGTAATCAGAACAAATATATCATCACTTTTATCGATGATTGCAGTTCCTATGCATGCATTGCCTTTCTTAAATGGAAGTCTGATGCCTTTACTGCTTTTAAAGCTTACCTGGCAATGGCCAAGCATTTGACTGGGTCATCCCTAGTTTCTCTACATTTGGACCGAGGGGGGGGAATACTTAGGAAATGAATTCCAATCATTCCTCATTTTGGGAGGGATAAAACATCAATTATCTGTCGCCAGAGAACACAACAAAATGGGCGAGCAGAACGATTCAATCAAACTGCACTAGACAAAGTGAATGCAATGATGCATCATGCATGTCTACCGAAACACTTCTGGCAGGATGCAATGGAAACTGCTGTTCATATTTATAACAGACAACCAATGCAAAGGTTAAAATGGGCAACCCCTATATCCCATTGGGATCCTAGCATAGGGAAGCTGGATGTATCCGGTTTTAAAGTTTTTGGCTGTTGAGCTTATGTCTTCTTACATAAAGAAGATCACAAAGATAAGCTATCGCCTAAAGCCAAAAAGATTATCTTTATTGGTTATCCTCAGGGCACTAAAGGATATCGCTTTTATGATACCTTGGACCGAAAGATAGTTGTTGCAGATAGTGCAACATTCAATGTTTTTTCTTCCCTAAATGTTCCGAGGAGCAAAACAAACCAGATCTTGTACAAATCCCAGAAGATGAAAATGACAACATGGACTTTCAAGACCAAGAGGAATCTGATCAAGAGGACGCTCAAAGATCAATTCCTCAACAGATGGGACCAATATTCTATCCACCTTTAGATCTGTTATCCCATCAAGATCCTTATCTGGTACAATGACCAGATAGTTCACCCTCACCAAGTCCTCCTCCAACACCTCCTCCTGGACCATCTACTCCTATCAGACCTTGAAGACAACCCACACCTGCTATACCTGCAGTTCCTAGACGAACACAGAGAGTCAGACAGCAGAGAGTCTTACAAGACAACACATATGGGAACCTACCACCAGGACGAATCGAAGAACGATTACTGAGATTAGAAGTAAATCAGGATATAGGAGATATGGAACAAGGAGCACTTGAAACGAGTGCTCACTTCATGAAAGCACTTATGTGTATGACAGCACCGGTATTTGATGTACCAAGACAATACAAAGATATATTCAAACTACCAAAGAACCAACAATCACAATGGCTAAAAGCTTGTGATGAGGAGATGTGATCTATGAAAGAACACAAAGTCTGAGATCTTACAGATCTTCCTCTAGGTCGTAAACCCATCACAGGGAGATGGGTATTTGTCAAGAAAAGCGATGGACAAACTAAGGCACATTTTGTCGCTAAGGGATTTACTCAAGTCTTTGGAATAGACTTCGAGGAGACCTTTTCTCCAGTTGCAAGATTTGAAACAGTTCGACTGTTACTCGCTCTAGCTGCACTTGAAGATTGGGAAATAGAGGCACTAGATGTGAAGACTGCCTTTCTCTTTGGTGATCTTGACGAAGAGATCTACTTGACACAACTGGAAGGTTTCGTACAAACAGGCAATGAGACAAAGGTTTGTAGATTGAGAAAAGCCCTCTATGGCTTGAAACAAGCTGCCCTTCAATGAAACAAGGCTGTACATAAATCCCTTCAGATGGGATTTAACAGAATCCACTCCAATGCCGGAGTATATGTCTTCTTCAAAGGAAAAAAAACATAATCATCATCTTGATCTATGTTGACAATGCTCTCTGTATGGGAAGCAACAAGTCACTTATCCTCCAGAAGAAGAAAGAATTCATGATCAAATGGGAAATTCAAGATCTCAGACAAGCAGCTGAGTATCTGGGAATGTGGATTACTAGAGATCAATCAAAGCAAACTCTGAGATTAGATCAAATCAAGTATGCTAAGAAAGTTGTTGAATGATTTGAATTGCAGAACTGCAAACCAGCATATGTTCCTCTCCCATCTGGCTACAATCCGGAATCATCAACAAAGGAATCCAATGCCACACTTTGAAGTCATTATCAATCAGTCATTGGATCATTGTGATACATCATGCTTGGAACAAGACTGGACCTTGCTTTTTCAGTAATCAAAATG
This sequence comes from Xerocomus minutiporus, assembly GCA_038092995.1. Taxonomy (NCBI): domain Eukaryota; kingdom Fungi; phylum Basidiomycota; class Agaricomycetes; order Boletales; family Boletaceae; genus Xerocomus; species Xerocomus minutiporus. The sequence goes on along the minus strand of JBBPRM010000119.1, from coordinate 11,399 downwards.
TCACAGTTCTCAGCCAATCCAACTGAAGAATATCTAAACAAAGCACTATACATTGTACAATACCTGGCTAGCACCAGAGATCTATACTTATCTTATCAAGGAAACAACCAATCGGGTTTTCTAGCATATAGTGACACTGATTGGGCAGGTGACATCGACACACGGCGATCTACTACCGGATATTGTATATTCCTGGCTGATGGGATAGTCTCATGGCTATCCAGACGACAACGGAAGGTTATGTTGTCATCAACGGAAGCTGAATATGTGGGAATGACTGAGGCTGTGAAACAGCTCATCTGGATCAAGTCATTATTCAAGGAAATTTGACATGATCTACCACCTTTCCACCTCTATGTGGATAATCAAGGAGCCATCTTCCTATCCTCCAATCCAGCCCAAGAAGGATGCACGAAACACATCGAAATCCCTTATCATTTCATTAGGGAATGCATCCAAAAAGGTTTGATTGAACCATTCTATATTGGGACAGGGGAACAGAAGGTGGATATCTTTACCAAGAATCTTACACATGATCGCTTCAGCAAACTTAGGCACATGATCACTTTATCACCATTCCCAAAACATGTGATTTAATCACAGCCATCTTCTCACGATAAGGAGATAAGAATGGGAAGAAAAATATAAAGGCAATACAATAGATACCAATGCCCTCATCACTCTTGGACTCAACCTCATCCTACTCATCACCCTCCTCATCAAATTTTATCTACTACCATGAACACCGTCTCCATTGCTCTCCTCACCTTCTATGGTCTCCTCATCTTATCTATCATCATTCTTTAGATCACGGTCCTATACGTGTTCCATCGATTGAGTAGACCTGATGTGAGTACCAAGATTGTCATGTACAAAAATGGAGGTAAAATCTGGACTGTGGAACTAATCAGGGATCAGAAGGCAGCAAATTGGGGAACATGGGGAACTGATGAGGATGGTAAGAACAACGAGTGGTAGAAAAACGGGGTAAGACCAGTGGGGTGGAGTGAGCAGTCCTCCCCTGAGATATGTACAAATTTGTATATATCTATTATTTCTATTCATGAAATTGTTTCAAACAACGGGGAGTGACGAAACACTAGGAAAACTCCTAGTGGAGTTAAGCTAGTAGATACAAGTCAGTCACACTAATCACTAGTCAGTCACACTAGTGATCAATAGACGTGATCAGTAATGATCAGTAACAATACTGATCACCATTATGTCAGTATTACTAATGATGATCAAGGCACAGTCCAGATACAATCTAGACTGATCCATGCTGTGCATGACATCATCAACTGTGTATTGCACAGTTGACTGCGCATCTACTGCGGACTAACTGTGTACGACTGTGCATGGCTGTACGTTCAGCAACAATCCCAAACATAGGATTGTTGATTGATCACATGATGATTCAATCTCCTCTTTATCTCATTGTATAAATACAGCATGTATGTAAGATGTAGATTAGACTATTCAGCTGATTCAGACACCCAATATCTTATCTCTATAACTCATCCTCTGAATCTATCAATCACTATTTGACTCCGTACCAAGTAACTGCTAGAAGAGTGAGTCTCATCACTCTGTATCTATCCCTATTGTTGTACTGTGCACCAAGCAGAAGGTATCACACTTCTGTTAGATATATATGGACTGGCCAAGATCATCAGTACAAAGATATAGGTGGGCCAAGGGAATATCAATTGCTATACATGAGTGGACCAATAGAATAGTTACTAATATGAATAGATGGGCTGAGATAAGAGCTACCAAGATGAATGGTCAGCCTAGGAAATATCTACTGCTATATACCAATCGGCTGATGGAATAGATACTGATATTGATAGATGGGCTGACAAAAGAGTTACCAAGATAAATAGGTCAGCCCAGGAAATGGGTGGGTCAAGAACATATCTACTGATATACATGGGGGGCCAAGGAAATGGCTACCGACATAAATAGGTAGGCCAAGAAAAGAGCTACCAAGATAAACAGATTGGCCTAGGAAATAGCTACCAACATGAATGAGGGAGCTGAGAGTATGTCTACTGATGTACATCAGTGGGCCAACAATGGAGTCACAGAGATGAATAGTGGGCTGAGAAAGAGCTACCAACATCAATGGGTTGGCCTAGGAAATGGCTAAGGACATATATAGGTGGGCCAAGGAAAGAGCTACTGAGATAAACAGATTGGCCTAGGAAATAGCTGCTGAGATGAATGAGTGGGCCAAGAACATGTCCACCGATACATATGGGTGGGCTGAGAAAGGAGGAGCTACTGATATCAATATAAAACAGATTGGCCCAGGCCATAGCTACTGACATCAATAGGTGGGCTGACTCAAAGGCCGAGAGCATAGCTACCTATCACAACTCTGCACACATCAACAGAAGATGTATTGGAGCATCAGCACAAAATACACCAATGCAGCAGCAGTTATTCCCTCAATCCTCAATGCTCCAGACCATTGCGCACCAATGAATCAGCACCAAGCATGTAAGAGCATTGCAAAGCTGCATTTACCAATGCTCCAGAGCATTTTGCTCTGATGAATCAGCACAGATTAAATCGGAGGATTCATAGACATACAGAAATACATATATTGATGTTCCAGAGCATTGGTACAAATGCTCCAGTACATGTATCACCAATGCATTGGTCCAAAATGTGCTAGAGCATTAGTATAAATGCACCAGATGTCATAGGACATGTACTGTACCTATGCTTTCAGACATTGACCATCAGGTACATTTACCACCGATGTACCAGCCTAAAATATTCCAAAGTATTCATATAAATATTGCAAATGCACTCATACATGTACTGATGACCTACTGCATATTATATGTGTTTGATGCTCACAAGGACTAGGGTGAGGATTTGGATCAGGCAGTGGTGGTTTATGTAGTATGTCCAGTAAATTGACAAGGGGTATGAACACAGTTAATTAGGATAGTAAGTAAATGGGTGGGTGAAAAGCTGTAGGCTTTTTCCGGCCCAAAACTGGACTCAAAGACTGTCAGACGAAGTGAGCTGTGACCCTGAAGGGTAGGAGTGTGTGACGCATCCTGTGAGTGAGGCCCTGATAGTAGGAGCTGTGATGTATGTGGATGTTATTGGACCAGTGGGAGTATGTACTGCTGTAGATTGTCAAGGATAGCCGGGGCCTGTTGTAGGAAGGGGGCTAGGACAAGGGTGTGGTGATGTAGATACAATGTGAATGATTCACTTGACCAATGGCCAATGGTTTTGACAATGTTGAATGGTACTCCTTTGAGGAGGTAGTGAAGGGTACAACCATTTGTAGGCTGTGACCTTTGAGGTCTAGCATGTCATAGTGAGTTTTCAAATTTCTTCGACATGTTTGGTGACATCTTTCTTTGACAATGGGTGCAGGCTGCTTGTGGGGTGCTTCCATGTGAATAACTGACACTCTGGCCCTGCAGGATTGATGTGGAAATGGTTGTCTACTAGGTTTATTTCGGGTCTGTGAGTGAATCAGGGCCATAAGGGGCATAGTGTGTTTTCTCCCCTTCGTACAACACTTTTGTGCATGGCAACATGAAACTCAGGACAGGGAGACCTTCATGATTGTGGGAGTAGGTGATGTCCAAGCATGGTATATGTTTAGCGCAATTGAATTTTGAGATAGTGAGAACAGTAAATTCACCTAGGCGAGTGACACGGTAGAATATAGATGCCCAGAAGCTCCATACACAATTGAGCCACAGCCAGAGCATGTGTGTGCAAAGCATCATCTGTTAGTACAGCCTTCCATACATTGCCATTTGGTCCATAGGCGTTGGTTGGTGGCTTTGGTGAACAGCTGTCTGTTGAAGCGCTTTGAGAAGGTGTTGTGTTTGTGATCCCAGGTTTTGTCTTTGTCACACTTGGCAATGGGGATGATGTGGGCCAAGGCAGACAGCACAAGGGGGAGTGTTTCAGCATCGGGAGTAGTTGAGTTGGTTTGGGCACAAAAGGAATGGGAGCATTTATGTACACTGTCTGAGTGGAAAGCAGATGGAGAAGATGTGTGTTTGGAACCGCTAGGAACGCATTGGTGCATTGCATTGTGGGAATGGTGAAGGGTAGTGTTGGGTACTTGGATGGTGAATATCAGGGCTGAAAGTTTGTCTGCTGCCTAGTGTCCATAGTGGGGCACAAGGGTAAAAGGGCGTGTTGTAGCATTGAGGGCATAGTGGCCTATTGAAAAAGGGCAAGAGAGCCTGGAAATATGGGCATAGAGGCCTGTAGTGGTGCATGAAAGCACAATGAGGGGATGTATGTAAATGGGCATCACAATCTTGGAGCAGATGTCATCTAAGGTGGACTGTTGGATGTATTTCAGGCTAAAGGAATGTGGAGTTCCTAGCATGTCATGTCATCTGTAACGAGCTAGCACTCGGTAGCAGATAAGAACACACCTATGGCATTCATCACTGTGATCATGCCAGTTGTGTGGACTGAGTACCAGCCAGAACTCGAGGTGGGTCATTCGAGAGTTGTCCCAATTGCACTCTCTCATAGCTTTGAGTATGCAATGCATGGCTTTGCAATTTGCTGCCAGGTCAGGTATTTGTCATCTACTATGCTTTGTTTGGCCTTGGCAGACACGAGCAGGATGAAGGAGTGGAGGCCTTGTTCATTTTGCATGGGCATGAGTGCCTCGTCGTCTATGGAGTAGGAGGTGGAATGGGCATCAGCGAGACCTATGTTGGTGAACAAGTAGACACTGTGTGTGTATTGCAAGTGGAGACAGAATGACTGGGGGGACTGTAGTAATAGGGACATCAGCAAAGTGTAAGAACTTGTTCTGGTTCATTGTCTGTTCTTCTTGCTTGGCTTGGTCTTCTTCCATCTTTTGGCATCTGTGTTCCTTGTCAGCTTCATGGGGTGCATCTTTGTTCTTCTTCTTGTTCGATGAGTAAAGCATCGGCTGCTACTTGTGTATCCCATTCTTCTATGTTGATGGCGTGTTGTTAGAGCCATAGGTCATCTAGATGAGCAGCAGTGTCTTTGTTTGATACTGTTAGGTTTCGTGATTTCGCACTCTATTCTACTTGATTTTACTCTCATGATGTTCTCCATATTCAAGTTTCCTTCCTACCACTATGCTAGATCTTTCTAGCTTCATTCTGTGCTTATGTGGCGCCCATTTCACTTTCTGATGATGTGGCTGATGTGGCTTGCCAGTTGTTTGCTAGTATTTACTTGAAGCGCACACATCTCCCTGCAAGTCCACTCTGAGACTCTTTGGTTACTCACAGTGGACTGCAGGTACTGTATCTTCGTTCTATGCCTTCAATATCATTCTTGGTTACTCACAGTGGACTGCAGAGTCGTCCTGAGTTGGTCCCAAGCTTGGCTAGTTGCCCTTAGTCCCTTAACACAGATGTGATCCTCTTTCTCCTTACAATGCGAATATTCATTGCATTGGTATTGATTGATCTTTAGAAGTTCATCTGGGTAAAAGTTCAGATCTCCAGTTTCGAACTGTACCTTATTGCTTAGGTAATCATTGTTATCTTGACATAAGATCTCCCATCTGAGATTGTGGACAAGGTAATGGGGTGTGTCATGATAATTCTTAACTGGTTGAGCCCATCCCATAGCTTCTACCCATTCAATAAGTCATTAAGTAGGTTTCAGATATGGTTTGCATAACATCCTCCTTGAAGTTCTTTGTGTCTATGCCCAAGATGCACATATCCACACTGACGATGGATGTGTGTCTATCAGTGTCCTGAAGATATCCTTGACCAGTTGCTAGAGCTGCTACCGGAATTCGACTCTGAATTAGGAATTGAGGAATTCCCCACATGATCACTGGTGCGAGACAATCGTCTTTGTGCGCTGGGTCTTCCCTCAGGTCAATCGTGCTCTGGTACCCTTGTTGATAGTCTTTCAGCAAGGGTTCATGTATTTGGAAGGGAATATGACACTGAAGAAGAGGATCCAGGACAAGTTGGGCTGAAATGATGTGAGGATCTGCGAATGGAGGGATGTCTGTTGACAGATCGTCCTCCAGAGGCATTAGGCAGTCTGGAAGCATTAGAGGAGTTGGAGTGGGGGCAAAGATTGGGATTGGTTTCTCTACTGGAAGTATGGTTGTGGTGTCTTCTGGATAATTGAGATATATGTTGTCTAGTTCCTAAAGTCTCTCCAGGGTTGTTTCTAGGGCCTTGTCTTCGTCTGTCTGAGCCATCTGTTGTGACTTGTTGCTCTCTAGCAGTGTATGGAAGACCATAAGGTCCACTGGGGTGGACAAAGGAGACAGAGGCTATTGGAGGTTGGGACTGTATGACATTGTTTATGAATTCTTCTGCAAGAAGATCCAGTTTGAAAGAAGGGACTCCAATTCCAGGTGGATTAGGGCGAATAGGACAAGGAAGATTAATTGGTGCAGGGAGAGATGGTGGAGTGGTGTGATATGAACCACCCAAGAAGGAATGAACAGATTGAGAGTAGGAGGGTGAAGATTCCACAAGGGTACTAGTAGTGGATCTGAGGCTAGCCTCAGGGACACGAAGAGGTTCCTGGTTGGATTGTGAGGATCCACTAGTAGGAGGTGAAGGAATGAATATCTCAGCAGTCTGATCAACTTGCTAGTTCTCACCTCTTTGATACCCTTCTGAGCTAGATGTGGCTGCAGATGAATGGGATCGAGGAGGTGGTGGAGAGTAGGAAGTGTAGGCACCCAGGATCTGGGGTTGTCTATAGTTGATTAAATGTCTCAGAGTTGACAGAGTCTGGATTGACAGATCCGAACCAGCAGTAGTGATGATGTGTGGCTGGATGGTCTGCAAAGAATGAAGGAGGTTCCCAGTGGTCTTCCTAGTGGGGATTTGGAGCAAGGTGCAAGGGTAGACCACGGTGATTGAAGTGGGGTTGAGGAGCACTTGAAGCAACTCTAATAACCAGCCCTGGTTAGGAGACAGTCCTCGAGAGCTCAAAAGAGAGGAGAGGGGATGACTTTATATACTACTCAGATATGTACATCTGTTTACACTAGATCTGACCGATTGTATTGTAAATATAGTAACCCTATACCCTGACGAGTCACTATGACTAGGGGTGAGTCATCATGGCTGTGTGACACAGGTTTGCACCGGTATCCGCAGTAACCGCAGCATCAGTGCCTAGAAGGCCATGCAAGGCTATGCGCTTCTTGAGATCCGATAGAACAGACTCCGAGGAGACAAGGGTCAAGGGTACGGATAAGGTCCGTTATCATGATAGGAAGAATAGTTACCCGGCACAGCACAGAGATAAGATAAAATGACGATAAGATGAGATAAGAGTACCGTTCGTAACAGCACTTACAATAGTGATATCCTCTATCTTGACAGAGTTGTCAAGATCGTCAGATAGATGAGCTGTGATCAATCATCGGTCAGTTATTGATCCTGTACTGAATGATAAGACAGGATCGGTCACTGCTGTCCCTCTCATCATCAGATATGCTGGTGTGACCTGGTGGGTCGCTCCAATGTTTCCATCAGCCTCAGCAAGTATGTACAATGTATACATTTGTAAAATGATGTCAATCATATTTAGATGTCCGACATTCAGAACTATTTGTTCTGTAGCTACATCAAGCTCTACTAGTAGTGAAGAATAATCAGGTATTCAAAGATATCGGGTGACAGTAATCTTTGCCCAACTATTCTAGGTGGAGCTCATAACCTAACAGAAGTGTAGTTTCTTCTGCTTGGTGTGCAGTACAACGATAGGGAGTGATATAGAGTGATGAGACTCACTCTTCTAGCAGTCACTTGGTATGGAGTCAAATAGTGATTGGTAGATTCAGAGGATGAGTGATAGAGATAAGATATCAGGTGTCTGAATCAACTGAATAGTCTAATCTACATCTTACATTACATGTCGTATTTATATGATAAGATAAAGAGGAGATTGAATCATCATGTGATCAATCAACAATCCTAAACATAGGATTGTTGCTGAATGTACAGCCATGCACAGTATAGGTCAGTCCAGATCTAATCTGGATTGTACCTTGGTCATCATTAGTAATGCTGACATAATGATCAGTCATATTTGTGATACTGATCACATCTACTGATTAGCAACTACTGATCACTAATTGTGATCAGCATGATAATTACTAGCCTAACTCCACTAGGAGTTTTCCTAGTGTTTCGTCACTTTACTTAGTTTTGACAAGAGGATAAGGACACTGGGGGGTAGGCTGTCCAGGAAATCCTTGAACTTGTTCTTCTTTTCTCAGCATCAGGACGATCTCCTGGTTCATTCTCTCCCTGAGGGGCTGGTTCTCCTGGTGGAGGGGGTTGCACAGCCTGCTCCTGGTCTTGAGCTGGATGATCTGGGTTCCCTTGGTTACCCTGCGGTTGATGTTTTGCATCCCAGGCTGCTGTGAGACAGTCTCTTGGAGGGCTGTGGCCAGAGCCTCATGGATGAGGTGAAAGGCATCTCTAAGAAAGTTGGAGTGACCAGCTGGTGTGGGATCCACCATGTGGAAGTAGGTGAGGATAGAAGGTGAAGAGAAGAAAGGGGAAAAGACTGTGGTGTAAAGGTCAGGAAAGGGTGGAAAGGATGTGACGAAGAAGGGTGAGGACAAGCTGGGATGAGGACAAACAAATGTGGTAATACAGCACAAAAGAAAGAAGTGCTGTCCACTTACATTGCTCATCCGAAGACTTACTATTGTGGCTGTGTTCATGCCTTGCTACACCACAATATGGCAAACCCCATATATATGGCTTGGCCATTTTGTTTGGTCCGGTTTGCCATGGGGCACAAGAGGCAGAGAATTTGGTGTCCACTAAATCGTGTTTTTGGTATTTTTAGACTTAGAGCAATATTGGATGCTGTGGCTGTGACACTTTATGTACACTTTTACTACACTTGTTTTATACTTTCTATACACTTTTACTACACTTTTGTAGTAGACTTTTTTGGTACACTTTTCTGGTAGACTCCCACTACACTTTTTTGGTACACTATTTTGGTACACTTTTTTGTAGACTTTTAGTAGACTTTTTTAGTAGATTTTTTTGGTACACTTTTTTTAGTACACTTTGTTTGTACACTTTTAGTACACTTTTGTAGTGGATTAGATCAGGTTAGGATTATCAGTGTTAGGATTATCAATGTTAGAATAGGGGTTAAGATTCCTGGAGGTCTGGAAAGACTGGGATATTCTAGAACTCTGGGATGAAGTCTGTTATGATTCGTCCCCTATCTCTTTTCTTCGCTTCATTCAGACTTACCGTTTCTTTCTTCTATGACTACTCCTCCATCTCACATTACCAGCCCAATGGCTTTCACTTGCTTCATCGTTGTATTCTTTCATCAGATTTTCCCTTTGTCAATTATGCTTACTCTCCATGTGATCCCAACGGCTTTGATGACTTGCTTCCTCATCATCATCTTTGACCCTTATGACCCCATCAGCCCCCGATGAGTCTTTTCCTTCTTGTCATCTTGTGACTCTTTATGACTCAACCGTATTTCTCTCACACCTGCCCTAAACCACCTAGGGTAGTATATATACCTTCAATACATGTCTTGTATCCTTAGCTTAGATCTCCTCTGTACTACATCCTTGTACACGAATTTGAGTCCCTTTGACCTTCCTCGTCTCTTGACTCCTTGTAAGCCTACGCCCGTGCTTTGAATGGGTGTCTTGTCCTTAGAACCTTTGAACCTGTCGTAAGGAAGTCCTCCTTGATGACTCTTCACCATCTCAAGTGGAAACCCCCTTGATGACCTTTGTCTCATTCTCGAGGAGACCTCCTTGAACGACCTTTGACTCATTCACCTCAGAGGATATGTTTGCCGCCCTACCCGGGACCAAGCATAACAAAGTCCTGGGATTGTCTGGAATTCCTGGAAAGCTGGAAGTGAGATGACTAGTTTGCTAATGTACCAAGTGACTACTAGAAGAGTGAGTCTCATCACTCTTTATCAATCCCTATTGTTGTACTGTGCACCAAGTGGAAGGTACTACACTTCTGTTACTACATAGTTTGCTGGTTACCACAGTTTTTTTTTTTTTACAGATGTTCCTGATGAGCCATTTGGTGCTCTGTTACTCACACCCACATGCTGGAACATGGATGAATACAGGTGAGTTGCCACAGAGAGTTTGATTACAGTCCAAGTGGAGGAGATCACACCAGAAATATTCACATACTGCAGTCACCAGACACCGACAAAGACGGCCAGCCAATCATGGGCCGACGTTGGGGGAACCACCAATAGAGATGGATGGGCTGACAGATGGACAATAGAGACGGATGGGCCAAGTGTATATTTAGTGAAAATGAGTAGTTAAATAGGATAGTTGGAGTAGGGCAATAAAGACAGGTGGGCCAAGAAATGAAGTGTGGTAGACAGATGGGCCAATGAGTAGGTAGAGTCATTGGCTGAGACAGCAAATGCCGATAGCAATGGATGGGCTGATGGTAGACTGACCAGTAGTGAGTGGTGGGCTGAAAAGAGTAATACCAGCGGTGACGGGTAGGCTGATGACAGAGGTCATGGTACATATTGCTAGGCCAAGAGTATGAGTGCTGACAGGCATTGAATGGCCGATTGAGGAGGTGGCGAGACAGATTAGTAGGCCCACTAGTACAAAAAGGACCATTGGTAATGGATGAGCTGAGTGTACAATCGCTGATGCTGTTGGGTGGGTTGATGGCACATGTACTGACTGCCACCAATGGGCCAAGGAGTGTCATTGGTCTACATACTGTTCGGCCCAAAGACCAATCACCGACTGCTACTGATAGGCCAATGATAGCCAATGCATATGCCAACCATTGAATGCCTAGGGCAGGTGCTTGGACGGGTGGTGGATTGAATGATGGCCAATGTACGTGGATATTGCTGATACATGCCACACATAATGCCTGCAAAGGGGCGCCATACTGCTACCATGTACAGGCAAATTTGCCTATGAATAGGGGGATCATTAGTACTTGGAGATGGACTGGCCATACAGCTAGTAACACCCATCAGAAATTGGGCATATATCATCAGTAATAGAGCTTATAGATAGCAGAGATATTGCCTATACAGCAGCAACAGACCACTGCCATGTACAGGCACTTTTGCCAATAGTAGTAGGGGGTGATATAGCGAGATGTAGCAGCCATATCACTAATACTGCTTGGAGATTTGGCATATAGCATCAGTAATATTGCCTATACACAGTGGAGATATTGCCTACACAGCAGTGACAGACCGCTGCCATGTACAAACACTTTCGCCAATAGTAGTAGTAGTAGGTGATATAGTGAGATGTAGTGGCCATATCACTAATACAGCTTGGAGATTGGGTGTATAGCATTGTTAATAATGCCCATACATGCTGCACATAATGCCTGTACATTGGTGACATACCA
>JBBPRM010000118.1:0-28262 GCA_038092995.1 Xerocomus minutiporus | reverse complement strand
TCCGTCTTCTTCCACCCCGTCGACGACACTCTCGCTTCCGACGGCAACGCCAGCGACACCGTTGGCATTCCCGACGCCGTCTTCGAGATGTCGTACCCCCACTCTACATCGCCATCTGTCGAAAACGCAGATCCTTTCGGTCCTTCGGGTAGCATCCCCCGCAGATATTTGTACAGCGACAATGACTCTGACAACGTCGACCCGTACGGCCGCAGGGACACTATTGCTTCAGACAGCAGCAACAATGGCCTGAACGACGCCGACAGATACTATGATAACAATGGCACATATGATCCCTACGGTGGGCACGCACACTTGTCACTGGCTGTCGGTTATTAACGTGGCGTTCTAGCACAACAAGACACCGACTCGGACGTCGACCTCTATGGGCGTGGTGGATATGCGCCATCAGCGGAGTCGCTGGGTCAATCTCGTATGGGACCATCCGACTCGAGTGCCACTGCGTATGTTGACTACACCCCACCGTCTGGTGTGAGGGACCAGTACTCTGCTTGGACACCCGAACGCCAGATACCCTTGTCCAAGGAAGAAATCGAAGACATTTTCCTCGACTTGTCTCAAAAGTTTGGTTTTCAACGGGACTCGATGCGCAACATGGTCTGTCTCTTGTCTTGTCTTTTATTTTATTTTATTTTCTAATGCGCGCTTGCTAGTTTGATTTCCTGATGCACCTCTTGGACAGTCGCGCGTCGAGAATGTCACCAAATCAGGCGTTGTTGACACTCCACGCCGACTACATCGGTGGCGAACATGCAAATTACCGGAAATGGTATTTCGCCGCTCAACTCGACCTCGATGACGCCGTCGGTCACGTGCAGAACCCCGGTCTTCGGTCGACCGGGCGCAAAAAACTACGCAGCCTCAATGCAAAGTCCCTACAGACAGCCATGGATCGTTGGCGCCAGGCAATGAACAACATGAGCCAGTATGACCGTCTCCGTCAAATCGCTCTTTATCTCCTCCTCTGGGGTGAAGCTGCCCAGGTTCGATTCGTCCCAGAGTGTCTCTGCTTCATTTTCAAGTGTGCCGATGACTACTACCGCTCCCCCGAGTGTCAGAGTCGCGTCGATCCCGTCCCCGAGGGGCTCTACCTTCGTGCAGTCGTTAAACCTCTCTATCGTTTCATCCGTGACCAAGGCTACGAAGTCGTCGATGGCAGATTCGTCCGCAAAGAAAAGGATCATGCAGACATCATTGGCTATGATGATGTCAATCAGCTCTTTTGGTACCCAGAAGGTATCGCCCGGATCACCCTATCAGACAAGGTATACCTCTTCTCCACATGCTTTCCGCGGTGCTCACCCGACACATCTCTAGACGAGACTGATCGACTTGCCACCGTCGCATCGGTATATGAAGTTCGACCGTATCGAGTGGAATAGAGCGTTCTTCAAGACCTATTATGAAAAGCGTTCCTTTGGTCATCTCCTTGTCAACTTCAACCGTATCTGGGTCATTCACGTCTCTCTATACTGGTTTTACACCGCATACAACTCCCCAAGGATCTACCAGATCACTAAGGCGGACAACACTGTCGTTAATTCACAGGCTCTTGCATGGTCCGTAACTGCCCTAGGCGGCGCTGTGGCCACTCTCATCATGATTGCTGCAACTCTCGCGGAATTCTCGTATATCCCCACTACCTGGAACAATACCTCACATCTTTCCCGTCGACTGTTGTTCTTGTTCATCACTCTAGCGTTGACCGCTGGACCGACGGTCTACATCGCCATCGCAGAGTTTAGCACTGGTGGTAATTCAGGGTCGCTCGCACTCATTCTTGGTATCGTACAATTCTTCATCTCCATCTTCGTGACGCTCTTGTTTGCCACCATGCCATCCGGGCGTATGTTTGGTGATAGAGTGGCGGGAAAATCAAGAAAGTATCTCGCCAGCCAGACCTTTACTGCATCATACCCTGCCCTACCTTCACAGGCAAGAGTCGCTTCGGTCGCACTATGGAGTCTCATATTCGGTTGCAAGGCCACGGAATCATACTTTTTCCTCACCCTTTCGTTCCGCGACCCCATTGGCGTCATGGTGAACATGAAGATCCAAGGCTGCAACGACAAGTTCTTTGGCCCCTACCTGTGCACGAACCAAGCGGCATTCACGTTGACCATCATGTATATCACGGATTTGGTGCTCTTCTTCTTGGATACTTTCCTCTGGTACATCATCTGGAACACCGTCTTCAGTATCACCCGTTCATTCATGATTGGACTTTCGATTTGGACACCATGGAAGGATATCTATACCAGGTTACCCAAGCGGATATTTGCCAAATTGCTTGCCACGCGGGAGATGGAGATAAAGTACAAGCCAAAGGTAAGGATCGTCAATAGCTCCAGCCTTGCACTGTGTTCACCCGAGATAGGTGCTCGTCTCGCAAATATGGAATGCCATCATCATCTCCATGTATCGAGAACACTTGCTGTCCATCGAACACGTGCAAAAGTTGTTGTACCACCAGGTCGACACGGGTCAAGACGGGAAACGCAGTTTGCGGGCGCCGCCATTCTTCATATCTCAGAGCGACAAAGGATTCAAGGGGGAATTCTTCCCAGCGAGTAGCGAAGCCGAGCGTCGGATATCTTTCTTTGCTCGGTCTTTGACTATCGATCTTCCTGAACCTATACCGGTCAACGCCATGCCCACATTCACGGTCCTTACCCCTCACTACAACGAAAAGGTGTGTTTCTTGACAGTTGCCCATCCCTTTGTTAAATTGTCTTTCAGATTCTCCTGTCCCTCAGGGAGATCATCCGTGAGGAAGACCAGAACGCTCGTGTCACGCTTCTCGAGTACCTGAAACAACTCCATCCTGTCGAATGGGACAACTTTGTCAAGGACACCAAGATTCTCGCTGAGGAATCGACACTGTATAATAATACGGCCCCCTTTGGTACAGACGAGAAAGGCCCATCCAAAATGGATGATCTTCCGTTTTACTGCATTGGATTCAAGAGCGCTGCCCCAGAGTTCACGCTGCGCACGCGAATCTGGGCATCATTGCGCGCGCAGACCCTGTACCGCACAGTGTCTGGGATGATGAACTACTCCAAGGCCATCAAGCTTCTTTACCGCGTCGAGAATCCCGAGGTCGTCCAAATGTTTGGTGGAAATACTGACAAACTGGAACGTGAGCTGGAGCGAATGGCGCGACGCAAGTTCAAGTTTGTTGTCTCGATGCAGCGCTATTCCAAATTCAACAAGGAGGAACACGAGAACGCCGAGTTCCTTTTGCGCGCGTACCCTGATCTTCAGATTGCTTACCTGGATGAAGAGCCACCACGGAAGGAGGGAGGCGATCCTCGCCTCTTCTCAGCCCTCATTGATGGACATTCCGACTTCATTCCCGAGACTGGACGTCGTCGACCCAAGTTCCGCATCGAATTGCCTGGCAACCCCATTCTTGGCGATGGAAAGTCGGACAACCAGAATCACGCGATCGTCTTTTACCGTGGCGAGTATCTTCAGCTTATCGACGCCAACCAAGACAACTATCTCGAGGAATGTCTCAAGATTCGTAATATCCTTGGCGAGTTTGACGAATACTCGGTGTCGACTCAGAGCCCGTACGCTCAATATGGCCACAAGGAATTCAAGAAGCCTCCAGTCGCTATTGTTGGTGCTCGCGAGTACATTTTCTCGGAGAACATTGGTATTCTTGGAGACATCGCTGCTGGCAAGGAACAGACATTCGGAACCCTCTCTGCACGTTCATGGGCCTGGATCGGTGGAAAGCTTCACTATGGTCACCCCGATTTCCTGAATGGACTTTACATGACCACTCGTGGTGGTGTTTCCAAGGCTCAGAAGGGACTGCATTTGAATGAGGATATCTTTGCCGGAATGAACGCCGTGGGACGTGGCGGTTGCATCAAACATACTGAGTACTACCAGTGCGGAAAGGGTCGTGATCTCGGCTTTGGTACTATCTTGAATTTCCAGACGAAGATTGGGACGGGAATGGGGGAGCAGATGCTCAGTCGGGAGTACTATTACTTGGGCACTCAACTCCCTATCGATCGGTTCTTGACTTTCTACTATGGCCACCCCGGTTTCCACATCAACAACATGCTCATCATCCTCGCTGTCCAATGCTTCATCGTCACAAGTAAGTTTTGCTCACCCCGTTGACGTGTGCACTAATGACGTCACTAGTGGTATTCTTGGGCACGCTCAATTCTTCGGTCAAGATCTGCGAGTACACATCGGCGGGAACTGCACTCCCAGGTTGCTACAATCTCACCCCCGTCTTCCAATGGATCCAACGCTGCATCATTAGTATCTTCTTGGTATTCTTCATCGCATTTCTGCCGCTCTTCATTCAAGGTATTTATTCTCCAATTGATATGATAACGGCTCTCTCAAACCCGTTCCAGAGCTAGTCGAACGTGGTACTGGACGGGCGATCATTCGACTCGGGAAGCAGTTCATCTCTTTTTCACCGGTCTTTGAGGTCTTCTCAACACAAATCTACACACACTCCATCATCAGTAACCTTACATTCGGTGGTGCTAGGTATATTGCTACTGGACGAGGCTTTGCTACGACCCGTCTATCCTTTAGCATCCTATTCTCTCGTTTTGCTGGCCCAAGCATATACCTTGGGATGAGAACATTGATCATGCTTCTCTACGTCACGATGGCATGGTGGACGCCCTATCTCATCTATTTCTGGGTTTCTATTCTTGCACTTTGCGTTGCACCTTTCTTGTTCAATCCTCACCAGTTCGTGCTTTCTGACTTCATCATCGACTATCGGTATGTCCCTCGTGCGTTTTGGTGTTCCATACTCATACCCTTTTCAGTGAATTCTTGCGTTGGATGTCCCGTGGAAACTCTCGCTCACACAACAACTCTTGGATCGGCTATTGTCGGCTATCTCGGACAATGATCACTGGGTACAAGAAGAAAAAACTCGGTCTCCCATCTGACAAGCTCTCGGGAGATGCCCCTCGTGCCAAGTGGCGAGCTGTGATTTTCTCCGAGGTTATCTTCCCGGTCGTAATGGCCGTAGTTTTCATCATTGCGTACATGTTCGTGAAGGCGTTTCCCGACACCACTGGAAAGCTACCCCCGAGTCCCTTGATCCGTATCGCCGTCGTCTCCCTTGGTCCGATTGTTTGGAATGCCGCGGTGCTCCTTGCGCTGTTCCTCATATCGTTGTTCCTCGGGCCCATGATGGATCCCACGTTCCCTAGGTTCGGGTCGCTCATGGCTTCCATCGCCCACGTTCTTGGTGTTTTGGGAATGATTGGGTTCTTTGAATTCTTTGTTCGTCCTACGACATTTCGGTGCGGTATCTAGGACTAACCTTTTTTTAGTGGTTCTTGGAAACCTGGAACGGGTCTCATGCTGTTCTTGGTATCATTGCTGTCATCGCCATTCAGCGTGCCGTCCACAAGATTCTGATTGCTGTGTTCCTGACTCGCGAGTTTAAACATGACGAAACCAACCGCGCATGGTGGACGGGTCGATGGTACGGCCGCGGCCTCGGCTCGCACGTCATGTCTCAACCTGCTCGTGAATTTATTGTGAAGATCATCGAATTATCCTTGTGGAGCTCTGATCTGTTGATTGGTCACTTCCTGCTCTTCATGGTGTCCCCGCCGATGCTCATACCATACGTCGATCGTTTGCACGCGATGGTTCTGTGTAAGACCAATTCGCTACCTCATATGATCACCATTAACCAGCACGTTAGTTTGGTTGCGCCCATCGAAACAGATTCGCCCCCCGTTGTACTCTCTAAAGCAGAGAAAGCAACGTCGCCGAATAGTGAGTGAATTTGCGTTTCAGTGACTTGATTGCTGACTGCGGTAGATCCTCAAATACGGTCTCATTTATGTGACCTCTATAGTCCTCTTCACGGCACTCATTGCACTCCGTAAGTTTCGGTTTTAGATGCTGGGACCTCTACTTATTCTTCTACTCGTTCAGCCGCCGCATTCCGAGAAAAGATCAAAGTGAACTGCTCGCTATGCCAGAATCTGTAGTTAGTCATCTCCTATTCATATCATTTGCATTCTATAGGCTATCCATGATTACTTGTACTTTGCCTTGCGATTTCCTTTTTTTCTCCTCTCCACTATCTCGGTTCCCATCAACCCAGACACTTGACTCCTCGCTGGACGCTTTTCCACCACTAGCATCAATTAACCACATGATGGTTTAATGTTTACGGAGAGCTACGAACTCTATGCGCACTCTCGATAGTACTAGAAATCCTTTGGAATTATAGAAAGTCCCCATCCTTCTAGGCTCGCTCACACGAGGTGTGACGCTGCTTGCGAATTATCACCGCCATTGCGCCATGTTCCGGGGAATTGGACAGACTTGAAACATGGTAATAGTAATATGAAGACGTCGGGTTCAGTATTTTAGACTACTAGTTTCTCGCTCTTTGTGCTCTCTCTCCACGCACGGGCCAGTGAGAGAGGGTGTTCCTGGCTTGGCGACCTGGCTGAATCCAATACTCAGCGAAGAAAGCCATGCGTCTCAATTTAGAATGCCCTGGAACTGCAGAGGGTCGACCATCTCCTTCATTGCAGCTTTGAGAACGTTCTGCACTCGTTCTATATCAGTTCGATTCGCCCCAAACAAGACCTGATCGTCCTTCCTCCCAAACTGGTCGGATCTGCGCACTCCATCTCCCAATCTCGTTTTCTCGGTGCCCATGAATGCATTTGCAATGGGTTCATCCAACCCACCTCGTCGGACGAACAACTCCTGGATCAACCTCCCAATCCTTTTCGACTCTGGTTCGTTTGCAGGCCAAACCATTCGCGCAGAGTTAACTGAAATCCAAAAGGCCGACTTGGGTCGAAAGTAATGTCCTTCCCTACCACTTTCATTTTCACCATCACCAACTCCCCCCTCTGCTGCGTGTTAGGTATGCCAGGGTGGATCGACGCCCGCTTGATCCACCACCCGTCGTATTACTTCGGTTATTCAAAGTATTCAATCATGGCACAGAGACGCAGTACGAAAGAGAGATCCAGGATTATTCGTGAGTTGACGCCCATGTTGCCCATCGCCTTTGAGAGCGCTCACGCTCTTGCAAGCGAGTTGAATACCCTCGGACTCTTGTGCAATGTCGATCTTTTCCCTGTGCCCGCCCCAGCGCGCGACCCATCCCCCTCGGCGCATGGTCGGGGGCAACTCGTATCCCATCTTTCACACCCACAACCGCTCGAATCGCCACGCGCACCTCTCTACCACCACCCGGACCTGGCATCTATACAACTGCCGCCCCTGACGCTCCCCCGGCCCGCTGTCTCGCCAACATCACAACAACCGCCCTCCTCTAACCAATGTGTGATTACACACTTTGGAGGGCAACCCGTCACAGAAGACATGAATTGCACCACCGCGCTATCCGGTGCCACGTTTATACAGCTCGCATGCATCGAATACTATGGTCGAAGAGTCCTCGTCTTTCCCTTTGCAGTCAGTCGTGCGTTTTCTCGGCCCTGGCTGCGCACGTCCGCTGACGACGGCTTGTTAGGACCTGGCGGTCAAGATAGAGGGTCAGTTCTTTTTACGGTACCGCTGTTTTGACATATTCTCGGGCACGTCGGGTCACGGTGATCTGCCCATTCAAGCCGAGTGTTTTGGTGGCGCGTTCAGGATATACTCGACCAAAGAGTTTCCTGGGTTACAACCGTCGACGGAATTGACAAAGGTAAACGCCTTTGATCGACGGTTTATACACGTGCTTACTGGCTGTTTGAAGCAACTTGCTAGATGGGGCGTACGACTCAACACGCGCGAAACGGAGCGTAAGCGGAAACGCAAAGATGACGACCGTTCGTCGAGTTCTGTCCGACGGTCGGCGATCGCCCAGGCAAACAAGGCGAGCGACAGCGATGACAATTGATTCCCCATCTTGACGCAGGCTAACAATCCGCGTTGATCCTGCTTTCGAGGTTTGGTTTACACATTGGATTACTTATTCACACTAGTTCTTTTGTCGATCGCATTATGAAAAGAACGGCAGTAACGCACTCATGATCATCCTTTCATTATCATATGGCTTTATGTGAAAGCCTATTCTAATTTGGATTTCGTACTCATTGTCATTGAATAGACCATTTCAGTCTCGACGGTGTGTTTGGTAAGTATGTACAGGTGATGGGTATTATGGATGACTGGAGTGCAAACTTGTGAATCTATGATATGATAATGGATATGTTAGATGGGACTAAAGCAAGATGGGCAGAAACAATTGGGACGGGTATCTGGGACTGCAGAAGTGCTGATTCTGGTCTCCCAGTCATCAGGGATGAGACCATTCTTAAGTGCCTTGTAGATGAGACTCCTAGCAGCAGTAACAGAGGTAATATTCCCCACAACCCCACCACCTGGGTTACCTCTGAGAATAGGCTGATCAGCAGCAGCAATGAGCTCAGGTGGGATATTTGAAAGAGGGTCCTCTCCAGATAGACAGAGGTCTTGAACAGTACAGGTCCTGTCAACATCTGGCCAGGTTTCCAAGAGTCTGTGACGCTGATCAACCTCGGTGTAGCCACGCCTGATCAAGCATGACCGATGATAAAACATCCTGCACTTAGGCCTAGGGCAGAAATGGTGAATTCTGACTTCCCCTGGGGTATATGGGATCTTGCATATGTTGCAAGCAGTATGTGACGCCTTTGGCTAGATGCAAACTTAGCATGGAGAGGGAGAGAAATAAGAACTCACAGAGATCCTTTTCCCATCATACGAGAACTTGTATCTTGAGAACCACTCATCATCCTCGATGAAGGGCTGGTAGATGCTGGTCTCGTCAAATTGTTTAACATCCACATGATCTGGTGAACAGAATGCGTCACATGACACCTGTATACTAGATAGTGGACACTTACCGACAACGGAGTGGACAGAGACAATGTCACAATTGTCCGACTCCAGCTTCTCAAATTTGCCACAAATGGCGGGATCACTTTGACCTAGCCTGAACATTCAGAACGATGGAGAGGGTAGATACTCACAAGGATTTGATGACCTCTGCCACCTCTTGCGGTGACCAGAACCACTGAACTTTAACCCATACCTGGCGAGATTCTGATATGTTGGTCAGACGTACGGAAGAAGAGGCTCTCACATCATTAGGTTTATCCGCCCTGATCTCCTTCACCTCGCCGATCCAGTAGGCGTCCAGGGCATCCGAGTTGTCATCTTCTAACTCCTGGTATTGAATGAAGGCCCTGAGAACGAATTTAATTAGGCGAAACGGATAAAGTATGCTTCGCTTACAGATCACCTAACGCGAAGGAATGTTGCTCGTGTTCCAAGTCTTCAACTGTACAAGGTTAGAGTTCATTATGTCACGGGCGTTCAACCTGTGATGGCGGCTCACCTATGAACGACCCGTAGTCAAGGGTGAGTGCAGCAAACTCTTTTTGGCTGAGTCCACCAGGGACTTGAATCTCCATTCGCTTGGGGTTTTTCTTCTTGTGTGTGAGGCGTGCCCTTCTGCGTGGCATGTTGTGAACGACACGGTCGCGTCAAGACGCGTTCAAGTTCTTAATGAGCGCGTTTTTATTCCCGCGCACGTAAGCATGCTGACTAAACCCTCGTAGCGGTCACGGAACGTGGTAAAGTTGCAGCAAGCCTCGTACCGGAACCACCAGACTCATCCGCTTCAATGCTCTTCTACTTGACTTCGTTCATAACAAGGTATCGCTCTGATTTACCTCACACTTTTCGTTGATGACGGATCCATCGGTTTTGCTAGCTCAGTGGTCGCATTTCTTTACCCTGGCTATGCATCCTACAAAACGCTTTCACAGCGACCTGCGTCTGAGGAGGACCTGGAACGATGGCTCATGTATTGGTCCGTACTTGGTTGCATCGTTGCAGTCGAGTTCGTCGCCGAATGGGTTGTATCCTGGCAAGTCAATCTGTCGTGGGACCGCACATCCACTCAACAGATCGACGCCATAGGATCCCAATGTATTATTTGGTGAAGACGCTCTTTCTTCTCTACCTTGTGCTTCCTCAAACGCGTGGATCCTCCTACATCTACATCAACCATCTACAACCTTTCCTCCACTTGCATGAGTCGCAGATCGACGCCACTCTCGCCTCTTTCAAGGCAGGATTGTACGCCTTCATACAGGAACGCTTTCGTGCGGTGTGGATTCAATTTACTGGGGCGCTTGGCCAGCAACAACAAGCTCAGTATGCGTCTGTGGTTGGTGTTGCAGTGGGTGCTCCACCGTCCCTAGGCGACCCTGTGTCTGGTCCCGCCCAACTTGTCGCAGGCCTGTGGCGCTCTTACGGACCTGGTCTGCTCGCATCGGGTGCTGCCCTTTTAACGCAGAGTGCGGACGCCTCCGCTTCTGCCTCTGATAAAGCCTGGCAGACACCCGCCGGCTCACAGTTACACCTGGATTCCTCCCAGTCCACACGTGACCGCAAGCGCAGGCTCAAAGCAGAGCCACAAGTCCCCGCAGCCTCGGGGTCTTTCGAAATTCCTTCGCATCACTCTTCTGATTCGGAGCTGCGGGTGCGGTACGGCAGAAGCCTGGAAGAAGAGGAAGAGCCGAGTGATGAGGAGGGTTACGAAGTTGATGCAAGTGGGAAGGCGGCGAGGACGGAACACGCTACAGGGCCCACCAGCTGGTTTGGTTTGGGCTCGTAGGGTGCGGTGCCACGGCTCCGATTGGGTCTTTTCCCTTATTTACTTTTCGATTGTTCCAGACACCTTAAGCATATGTGGTTCAACCTGCAGACTTGTATTCAGTGACCAGCGAGTCGAGTGGATATGATTACTGGTCTTGGTCCGAATGGGGTAGGCCAAAGTTTCGACATTTGTTGGCATCTGTCAACTCGCTGGCCGACTGTCGGAGAGTGAGACACGCGCTTTCGTGATTTTACCCTATTTTACCCTGTCAGGACAAGGTTTACCTAACAGCCCATTTAACATTATCTCACTTTAGAAAGGCAAGATGACAAGCCTTCTTCTTCTCCCCTCCATCACCCCGACTCTCACTATCTCTTCGTATGCCCCAAGCGCCAAAGCTAAATGCCCGTCAGGAAAGCAAGGAAGCGCAGAAGGCGATGGACAAGGAGCAAAAGCGGAATCGGGGCGTCATGTCTTGTGCAGAATGTCGCCGGTCTGTTCTTGGTATTCATCATATTGACTTTCTCAAACCGACACTACTCGAATTCAGACTCAAACTCAAGTGCGACAAGACCGTCCCCTGTTCATCATGCAAGCGTCGTGGATGCTCGGCAATATGTCCCAACGGTATGCATGCACACACAACGATCGAGCAGCATTCTTTGACGTCCTACTAGGTAAACTGACGACCGGACAGGGTACTCGGTGTGTACTGCCTGACAATCCTAATGGTCTATTCAGACATTACTTCCTCCCAGTTTTGTGCTCGCCGATACTGAAAAGTTGCATGACAAGATATTGCTCATGAGTGATCGCGTCCGACAACTCGAGGACGCCCTTGCAGTACTGCAGTCAAGTGTGGCACCAAACGAACCCCATCCTCTGTTACATCGAGACCTTCTTCAGATCAAGTCAATTATTGACCTACACGCTGCTGTTGACGATGACAAGACTCAAAGGCCCATTGATCCAGCCGACGACGACTCCCAGTATATAGAGGCTTTGGGGACACTGGCCTTGCGAGACGACGGTGCTGCAACATTTTATGGTCGAACCGCTGGTTCTGAGGTGAGTGATATTTGCTCATATTTTGCGTTTGATTGTTGATGTATTGCTATCAAGAGCTTGCTGATTGTAAGTCGATGAGTGACCATGCTCTCCTTGCACTCAATTATCCTGTTTGCAAGGGTGAAACAACAGAGTCTTCGGGTCTGTCCGGTCCTACCTCGTATCCAACTTTGAACGACCTTTTGGGCCCCGTCAGGCATTTGTCCAATACATTTCCTTTTTCCCCTGTTTTTACTGACGCTGTCGATCTCAATTACCTGGTCCAAAATCATTTGCCTCCGTGGCAGCGGGCGCGTCAGTTATGCGAGCTTTATTTGTCCCAGGCACCCTGGTTTTTCGGTGCAATCACCAAAAGACAGGTTCTGGAAGAGTGCCTCCCTCTCTGGTACAGCGAAGCTTCTGACCTCCTAATCCCGGGTTCTGTGGCACCTTCAGTCGGACAGCAAAGTCCGTCTAGCGGGTCGACGGAACCGCAAGGCAAGACATCCCATGAGTTAGCGTTGCTCTTTGTCATCTTTTGCTTTGGCGCCCTCACCGATAATTCGCTACCACCTGCGCCCGATAACGAGGAAGCCAACATGTACTGCTATTTGACCCGTGCTGCATTGAACCTGGAACCAGTACTGGATCGACCACCGTCGGTCACAACCGTCCAGACCCTGGCGTTGCTGGCCATCTATCAAGGATTACTCAGCGGCGAAAACGGCATTGAATGCACTTGGGGTATCTTCGGGCTTGCGACGAAGCTAGCACAGAGCGTGGGTAACTCCCTTCAAATTAATTGAAACACATTACTCATACTGGGCCGAAAATAGATTGGACTTCGTGGGTTCCTCTGTTCATAAATGGTCCTTTTGACTTAGAGAAATATAGATCGCGATTGTGCTCGCTGGGAGTTGCCAAGTTCAGAAGTTGAGAAGCGTCGCGCTCTGTTCTGGGAGCTGTTTATAACGGATGGGTGGCTAGTGCGTTACCTTTGACTTTACGTTATCGTCTGTGGTTCATTGAGTCTTCCCCCAGTGCCTTGCAACCGGCCGTTTAGCCACGTTCTATCTTCCCTTTGTTGATTGCGAGCTTCCCAACGATCCGGACCCCACAATTGATGACGACGGTTCCATCCTCCCTAGTTGTGAGTGGTTGAGCTTTTGCGTTTGCCAACTCGGACGAACTGTTGGTTTTCCTAGTCCCCGCATGGAAAGCCCGGTTTGGGTTTGAGTGCGTCTCTGCTGTCATCCAGAACGCACAAACCGCAAAGGTACCTAAATATTCTGTGATCATTGAGCTGGATCGCAGAGTGCGAGATATGGAACTTCCGAAGTATGCCCAACGGGCTCCTCTTCCGGGTGTTGGACTCGCAGAAACAATGAAACACTACATGCCGTTGAACTATCGGAACTACAGTTAGTTATGCCCACAAATATTGTTTACCTTTGCGCACTAAAAACGCTTCAGTTCTTGTGTATATTCATCGATTCTTCTTTGCGGAGGTCGTCTCAAATAACCCCAGCAACCCGATGCAGAGCCAATTCGCGCCGTCATTTTTGGCTGGCTATCATAGTAGCTGCGAAATACTTAGCAACTTGCGTATTCAATTTGACCTTTTCCCGGCGCAAATAGCACGTTTTTGGGTGTTATGGACGCACGCGTTTTCAAGCACGGTTGGTACTTTTCACTGGCGGAGGGAAATAACTGACCATCCACCGTGTCGCACTCAGGTGATGTTGGCTTCCATCGTAACACACGCATCAGGCGCCGGAACACGATCTAAGACCACTAGCGCTGCTTTGACGGAATTGCGCAGAGTTAGTTCAGCAGAATTCCGCCACATTTAAACTAACCCAAGCCTTAGGCGGTAGATCTCTTTAGAGAGGCATCGATACATGGCGGCCGTGCCGTGAAATTTTTGGTACGTCCAATGACCATGCTCACGTACACGCATCGCTCATACTTGCGCTCAGCCTATTCTAGAACGGCTTCTCCAAAAGGCTGAACGAACACACAGCACAGCGAAATCTTCCACCGCCCGTAACAAGGACATTTTCTCACCTTCAGAGGAGCCGAAACCGAAAGACGAGTTGTCTATTTTCAGCGGCCGGATCAACATGGTAGCCACTAAAGCATCCCCTTCTTCGGCTGTAGCTCGGGCTCATAGTGCGGACTCTAGTGCACGCAATTCGCCTAGAGATTCGAGTCAACGAACGGTGTCCGTCACTTCGGCCAACCCACCCATCGAGAACTTCACGGCCTTGCACCCGACGCTTCGTGATCACTGGTCCAACTTTGAGGGTGATCTTAATTCACAGCTAACGGATGCTCGACGCGACGAGTACTATACCGATGCAGATACACACATGGAGGTGTCCCAAGCATCAGAACTAACAGGCCAGCAACAATATCTGGCGAAACAAACCGAGCAGCAACAGCTCTACCCACTCTTTATACCTCCCTCCGACTTCCAATC
This sequence comes from Xerocomus minutiporus, assembly GCA_038092995.1. Classification (NCBI taxonomy): domain Eukaryota; kingdom Fungi; phylum Basidiomycota; class Agaricomycetes; order Boletales; family Boletaceae; genus Xerocomus; species Xerocomus minutiporus. Next base: position 14,073 of record JBBPRM010000118.1, on the reverse strand, counting down.
GAATGCTCCGCATACGGATACCTCGTCCGCCGCATCCGCCTATGGGTCGAACCAGATGGGCGTTCAGTATCCCACCACGTCATCCCAGGCTCCATCGCATCGTCATACAGCCACGCAGTCTTATCAGCATTACCAACCCGACGCCCTCCAATCCGCCCCCTCCCAGAGTTCATCCCACGAATACGAATACCGCTCCGCCGATTCTCATCACGACCGCTATGCGCAGCCTCCATATCAGCAACAGCAGCTCCGAGACCAGGCCCAGCCATACTATCATGCTCAGCAATCCCATTATCCCACCGACGGCCCATACACGACCACATCGCAGCAAACGGTTTTCACGTCCGACTACCAGAATCTGTCCGGCCAAGTACGCCACTGGGATGACCCTCGACCCATGGCGCATTCGGCCCAGCCACTCGGCCAATATGCGCAGTACGACCAGTATGCACATACTGCGACGGAAGACAGCATGGCCGAAGAACCTCTTCAGCAACAACAGCTTCACCTCCAGGAGACATGGCAGTCGTTTGGCGTGTACATTGGCTCGTCTAAGCCCACGCCATGATGTGACCCAGAAATTTTATATTGTATTATATCCAACAAATTCGCCCTCAATCACGTTCGAGGTCGTCTTGGCTGTACCATTTGCTGTCCAATTGTGCAAACATTCATCTCGCTTTCAATAGGGCACACATTCGAGGCCCTAGAACTCCATATGTATAAATATATTCAGTAGCATCGTCTATAGCGCTAGTAACACCAGACTTTCGCTCGTGTCTACAATCCCTTGCAGAGCATCTTCATTCTCGCCACCTGCGCTCTGCAGAGCTCTACCTCGGTCGGCACAGCGAGCACCGCTGCAAGCAGGATCCCAGATGAGTCCGAGAAGCCCAACGAGCCGATCTTGAACTCGATCTCTTGCCTCGCTCGTTCCGTATCGAGCACGGTGGAGGGATCTGGACGTTCCTGGTTGATACGGTAGAACACGTTCACGCTGGAATACACATGCGTCAGCCCCATTGACTGCACATCCTGCAAAAGAGACACTCACTACGCCAGCCCACCGCATATACCCTCAATACTAATGAGGAGAAAGACGAACACAATACTGCTCGCGGAGTGATCCTCCGAAAAAATGCCGACAGCTGATTCGTAAATCAGAGTCACGAGGATCAGGAACTGGGCAATTGCTGGAAGAGAAAGGAGCCTGGCTGGAAGGGGTGGAATTCCAAGCGAGATCGAGGAGCGCGATACAAAGACCGTGGATTGATACACGAGCTGGATATAGGAAGAACACGTCGCGGATAAGGCGCAAACTCAGGGGACAGTCGACTTGGTCCATACCTGCCATAGTGGGTAGTAATCTCTAATGGAATGTATGATCTTGCTCAAGATGCCGTCGCGATCTGGTGACGGCACTGGGTATAACAAAGTTGGTGCTACGCCCTGCCGTGGAAACAGTGAGAGGTAAAAAGAGGCAATAAAAAAGAGCTCACTTGATTGATCGTATATTCAAACTACAAGCAAAATTAACTGCACAGATTTCGATGGCATCGATTTATGTACTCACAGTGTACACCAAGACTGTACGAGGAATAATCAGAATTTTGTTATTCCATATATCGCAGAGAACACTTACAGAGCGGCAGCATGTATTTATAGATCATTGGCTTCACTAGGCGCCACTTATCTCCAGCAGTTAAGAATACAGGTACTTTAGGTGGCTGACCGAGAAGGGTGTCCCCTTCTGCAACTTCGACTGCAGCGATGTCAGGGTCCTCTTCGGGTAAAGGAGCGTAAGATCCAGCAGAGGGCGAATCCATAAATGTAGCCGGGCGTGGGAGGAGGAGGAAATAGGTCAAAGGCAAGACAAATGGAAGTATCTGGAAAAGGAAATGTTAGAGTAAATTGGGATGACTGTGGTGTACAAGCATACCGAGGATAGGCCTACGCCCAAACGAACACCGAATCCCCTAACTTCCCACCACAAGGCCGCTCCGGCGAGCCCAGCAGCGCCAGTGCCAGAGGCAAAGTAACTGGAGATTCGTTGAATTGAATGTCTTTGAACGAGTAGATATACTCACCCTACACTTTGGCCTCCAACAGAAAGATTATACGCAGTTGACAGTTGCAGGAACGTCAATTCGCCCAAACCTGCCAGTGGTGAGGTTGCTTTGCGATGAAGATAGGGAAATTGGAATTACCGGAAGAGAAAGAGGCGAGTGAAATGCCCAACAGCCTGGCGGGAAGACTGTCGTACAGGGCGACGACCTAGGGATGATGAGTACCATCACCGCTCACGTTACACTACACCCACCAGCATGCCAACGAAGCTCAACAATGCACATCCTACGACGCGCCGCGTGTATCGTATTTTGCCTTTGAGGAAATACGGCCACGCAAGCTTCGCTATCAAAGCAGGAAATATATTGCAAAAAGCGATTATCCCCTTGGGAGTGGATGGGGGTACCAGATCGAGTGCGGCGGAAAGAATGATTACATATAGCACTAGAGCCGGGTTACCACTGCATCTTCCAATGCGAGACGGGAGAGGATGCTTACCATTATTGATAAGCCCAAATAGAAAGAAAGAGACGCCAAGTTTGAGGAGCTTCCGCTTCCAGGCTGTGATGAGATTGATGAGTACGGGGTTGGGTTAACAAGGAAAGGAAAATGCAACAAATGGAGTCCACACGGTGAGCGATTAACGATGAGATATGGAGATGGCGCTGGATAGGGTCAACACCCATACTGGGCACGAAGAAAGGCTCACCTTGTGGCTTGTCAGAGGAGATATCTTCCAGGATATGTTCCTGGCTATCGGCTCGCACTAGAGGCATATCTGGGTTGTTGGGAAATGGCAAGTCCTGTAGCTCTAGTGTGTCTGTGAGATGTAGAGGTGAAACAGCCGTGGGTGTCATTTAAATAAATCCAAGAACGTGTCCGTCAACAGCCAACCAGAATCACACGAGGTCTCCTCTCCGGTGTTACAACTAGTCACATTTCCTATTTCGATTATGTGCTACGAAGTACCGTCAAACAACCCTCCAATACATCGACAGCCGTGTCCACCTCTGACTTGCTTGCATTCAGAGAAGGCACCAGGCGCACTGCATCTTTTCCGGCGGTCAACACGAGGACCCCACGCTCCCGCGCCAGTTGCACGACTTGACCAGGGTGAGCCTCGTTTTTAAACCCAATGCCTCGGAGGAGCCCACGACCACGGATCTTGTCCTGGATAAGGTCCGGGAACCACTTTGCTAAGAATCCCAACCGGCTATCCAGGTAGACGCCTATCTCCTTGACGTGAGTAACAAACGTTGGGGAACTCAATCGCGTCAATACGTGATGGCCAACAGCGCAGGCCAACGGCGATCCACCAAACGTTGTTCCATGGGTACCTATCGGGGCCGAAAAGTCACCTCGGCCGACTCACTGAATATCATTGCGTCTTACCTGCCGTCATTGTTGGGGCAATCGAGTCACGCAGCAGCACAGCACCAATGGGGTATCCATTCGCCAAAGGCTTTGCCATTGTAACAATGTCGGGGTGGCAATCCACCGGAAGGACAGAGTGCGCCCAAAGTGATCCAGTCCTAAATACACCGCACTGTAAAGAGAATCAGTGACGTTCGGGCGTCTGGTAATTCGTCCTACCTGTATCTCGTCATAGATCAACACAGCCCCAGTTTCGTCACATCGTTTGCGTAGTGCTCTCAACCAAGCTTCGTCCGCGGCGGTGACGCCTCCCTCACCTTGCACGGGCTCCACGATGACCACGCAGGTGTCATCGTTGATCAGCTTATTGAGACTCTCATGGTCATTTAGCGTTCCCGCATCAACGTCGGGTATCAACGGCCTGAATGGTGCTTGGTATTTTTCCGTCGACGTGACGCTCAGCGCGCCCATACTGCGACCATGGAATGAATTTCGGAAACACACAATCCGCGTTTTCGTGCAGGAAGGGTCATCCGGTTTGCCACCCGTAGTAGCAGCCCAGCGATCCTTGCCAACCTTGCGTCCAATCTTCAATGCGCCTTCATTGGCTTCGGTACCGGAGTTGGTAAAGAAGACTTTGGCACCCGTTGGGGAGGGAGCTGACCCCGCAGGAAAGCCAAGGCCACCTTTTTGTTGAGTGAGAGTCACGATCAGCTCCGCAAGCTTCGGTGTCCATTGATTGTGATACACGTTTGATGCGTGGAGTAACGTCGACGCTTGTCGCTGCAAGACCTGACCAAGTAACTCAGACGAAAAATGATCAAGAATTTCTGAGGATCGCTCACCTCTGCGACGCCAGGGTCAGCATGACCCAGTGCGTTTACCGCGATCCCAGCACTAAAGTCGAGAAACTTTCGGTCCTCGGTATCCCATACCCAGCTTCCACGACCATGTGAGAGCACGAAAGGGGGCCGTGCATAAACGCCAAGGACATATTGCTCGCCGAGGGCGAGGGTGCTAGAGGTAGCAGACGCTTTTGGGGCAGCGGTAACATCATGGGTAGCCTTGAGGTATTGAGTGCTAGGTGCAAGTCGCTGTTCAAGGGGGAAAAGAATATCAAAAAGTGGTGCACCAGTTTGATAGAATCGGTTCGTACCTCGCTCGAGACGAATCGAGCTCCTACCACTGCCCTTCTGCCCAACACCCTCGAACTCGCAGCCAAAACAGAATTTTGAGAACAGAAAAAACTCATAGTAGATCCAACAGCTTAGAGGGTTTTTAAGTAAGTGCTCGGGTAATGCGTTGTCACAGGAGCAGGCCACAGGAGCCGATTTGGAGCCGCTGTACTTGCGAACAACAACAGCGAATTTACAGCAATGATAAATATCTACGCAGACAGCAGGATGTGCCAGCATGAGTACTGGCAGAATTTGCTCACTCCGACTGGGGTCGCATTAGGTCCTGGGAATCCATTGCACGATCGATGCAGAATTCACCCGTCATTAAATCACCAGGAGGTATGTACAGCCGATGGACAACGTCCAGTAGAAAATCAGGTCACAGCAAGGCTCACTTTTTCCGCAATAACCGCAGTGCCATCTCCTCTTCATCTTCGAAGTCGCGAGGCCCCACAGAATGCGCCGATTTGGACAAGGATGACCTGACTCGCTTTGGCGGAGGCACCTCCTCATCTTCGCCCTTCGATAGTATATCAAAATCAGGGCTAACATAGCCATCGTCCTCATCCGATGACCCGATCGTGGCGCGAGCTTCATCTCTCTCGCGTTCCGCCTGTATGGAAAGAAAACAGAGATTTGAGGATAGAACACATTGAACAAGTTCTAGGGACACTTTCACTTACTCCACGCTCGCGCTCTTTGCGTTTCCGCTTTTTCTCCTGTTTCTTTTCTTTTGCTTCTTGCTTGTCAACAACATCCGCGCTCTTCAACTTCCCTTTTTCTCCTTCAACGAATGCTCGGCCTGCCTCCTTGACTGCCTCCGCGCCATGCTTGTAAAATTCATTCGGATTGACCATCTCGTATATTTCGTGTGGGTTGCCTTCGTCATCGAAGACGAGCTTGTGGTTCAGATTGCCATATTTAGCGACCATTCGTTTCGTTCGGGACAGTTTAAGTTTTCGTTTGGACAGGTTTTCGATATCTGGATCGGACTCGACGGAGGCAGGCAGGTCGAGATCGTGGTCGGCGCGTTTGAGAGTGATAAAGTCATCCTCTTCTCCTGCATCTTCGTGGTCGACAAGCTTGGAATAATGGGCAGACAAAATATTTTGGTTTCTTCGCTCAAACATTCGATCGTACTTTGTTCGTACGGTGTTCTGTGACAGTCTCTGGTAAGTGCGCAATTGCGATATACAAAAGACGAACTTTAGCAGATTTAGAATCCTCCGCTGAAGCCGTTATGGGATCTTGCTGTAGGGATCCTTGGAACTCCCCCTCTGATTCCTCAGCACCTTCGGACGTTGCTGAGCTCTCCTCGCCATCGTCTTCGGATGATGGTGTAGCCTTTTCAGACTCGATCTGTGCTTGAAGGGCAGCCACGGCCCGGGATGCATTCTTCTGCTTCTTCGCTTGCTCCCTACCCAAAAACTTGATCTTTGGCGCACCCGGCAACCCAAGCGATTCGGCAAATTGTTTCACAGGTAATTCATCGATTTTAAATATTGACTTGTCCTTGTGCAGGTACACAGAACGAACGTAGGATATGCACGCCTATGGACTGATTAGCCCCCAGATCGAACCGCGTGCACGCTCCGAAAGGCGGACTCACGCGTTGTCCAAGGTACTTTATCTCTGGGTCCTGGAACGCGAAGTTTTGAAGTTGATTTTGAATGCTCTGAGTCTTACTCGCACGAATTTTGATGTTTTCAATATTTATTCCTTTCTTCCCAAGCGCTGCGAGCATCCCTTCCTCTTCGCTGGGCAAGAGTAGCAAGAGTCCCTTCCCAGAACTATCATATCGCGCCGTCCGACCCACGCGGTGGATATATGTCTCTGCATCCTCCGGCGCATCCACCTGAACGACCCAATCTACCGACGGAAAGTCCAATCCGCGCGCAGCGATGTCGGTCGCAAATAATACTGCATGCTGTGAAGACGTGAAACGACTGTACATTGCCAGCCTAGTAGCCTGTTTCTGTTTTCCGTGTAAATGAAGTAACGGTATCCCGGGCTGCATCTTGCAGAACGCCTCGTACACAAAACGGACCTGCTTCCCGCTCGACAAGAAGACAAGGGTTTTGGAGCGAATGTGTGTCTTCAGGAATGACCAGAGAATGTCTAGCTTTCGGTCGAGTGTGCATACACTGTAGTGTTGTGAGAGACTTGCGGGCGTCGCTGTTGCGCTTCCGACGTCTTTTATGCCGATATGAACTGGGTCCTTGAGGCTTAGGCGGGCCAACTGCCCAACGGACTGGGTTTGTGTAGCTGAGAACAGTAATGTTTGACGGGATTTCGGTAAGTGGGAGAGAAGTGCAGTGAGCGTTTTCGCGAAGCCCATATCAAGGATGCGATCTGCCTCATCGAGAACTAATACAAAGTGGGTTCAGCACCATCCGTACGAGAGTACAGGCCACCCACCGAGAATCTGCAAGTTATCGGACTCGAAGCCAAAGGTTTGGTCCATGTGCTGCAAAAGCCGACCAGGCGTCGCGACGAGAATATTCATTCGAGACAGACGCTCGCGCTCATCTTTGAGATTCTTCCCACCGATAACGAGCCCTGCAGAGAAACCATGATAGCAACCTATGGAACGCAGCACGTCGAATATTTGGACAGCCTTGCCCCTTTGCGTCACAACCTCCATTCAGCTTGAGCTTCAGACACGCACCAATTCTCGTGTTGGTGATATTATCAAGGCACCTAATCCATCTTGGGGACCCCACTTTCGACGATAGAGTATCTCGAGTGTAGGAATCAGGAAGGCAAGTGTCTTTCCACTTCCTGTCCGGGCAGCGCCAAGTACATCCTTTCCCTTCAATGACACTGGTATGCTAGAAGCTTGTATATCGGTCATATCGACAAAGAAGCGTTTTTTGAGACCTGGGCTGCATTAGATAGCCGACCTTGTCCGTGATGAAGAGGGTGACATACCGCGCTTGGTGAGATGAGATATGGGGAGATCAGCAAACGCTCTCAAGTCCTCTGGAGGTTCCTGAAAGGATCTCAGCCGCGTCTAAGTCTATGAACCAAGTTTATATGGTTTACTCACGAATTCCATCGCAAGTCTGTCCAATACTTCCAGCTGCTCTCTCTCATTGATTTTCTTGGTCATGGTAGAGTGGGGTTGTTTTGCTTGTTTTTTCTCGGGTTTGCGCCGAGTCCGTGCATTAGATTGCCCCGCCTGTGAACGCATTTTGAGGAAGAAATGGAGGTGCCTCCAAGCTAATCTGCCAAAGCTTGATTGGCTTCTGAGAAACTATTTCCATTCTGGAGTTAGTACTTATTTCATCTCTGATTTTGTAAAAATTTGCTCAGATTACATAATTTGGCCTTATCCGAAAAGCGTGACATCATTTTGTTTCTCGGCGAAGGTGTCGGAAATCGGCAGACACAGTAGGTAACGAGTTGGTGGTACTCATCGGAGAGTCACTACATCCATGTTATGAACGTTCATGTCCTACCCTCGGCCGAAACGCCATGACGATTGTGGAGTTCGTCGCGCCATCACCCTTGACAGTCAACCACCTCCCTAAACGATGTTCCTGGCCCAACCCAGCGACCAACAGTAGCATCTCGATGCCCGTTATTTTCACCGTCATCGATCTTCCGTTTGCAGCAGGGGCGCTCCCTGCAGTCGTGGTAGGATCTGAAACAGGTGTGTTTGCCCATGAGGCAGTGTCCAAAAAGCCTTTTGGAGACGGCAGGAACTGAAGAGAGTTGACGACGCCCGGCGCTGGAACGGTTCCGACAAGGGTGAAGGATTTTAGCTTCGAGTCCAGCTTCCATATTCGTATGGAACCGTCCCATGAACCTGAACAAATGGATTGTCAAGCACAAGCATCACGGAACGAAAGGAATGACTTTATTTTACCGGATGCGAATACGTCGGAATATCGTAGGCATGCTATTGACGTTATCCAGCGTGGTGTCCTGACAACGCCTTCGGTGGACGACTCTACTTCATGCAATCCATGAGAAAGTGCCTGAGTGAATATCGCTTTCTTTTTTTGAGTATTCCAGAGGCATATAGAGCTATGACGAAGGTGTCAACCGTTTGCCTCCCGCAGAGAACAAAAGAGAAAATACCCTGTGTCGCCGCCACTAACGAAATTCGTTTCGTCGACCATAGCGACACACTCGATACTGCCTTCCACGAATTTTTTCTGCCCCGCTGTACCCTTTCCCTTCTTCCCTTCCGTTTCTTCGTCGCTTACGTGCCCCTCGAAGGCACCACCTTCTAGAAGTTCGCGAAGTGCACTCATCCCGCCGCCACGGAATACAAGCTGACTTTCCTCTGGAATTTTCCAGTATCGTAGCGTTCGATCTCGAGCGCCTGCAGTGACAGCTGTCTCGCTGCGTAGAGCGTCTATCGAAACGATGGTATCTTGGTGGCCGAATAGCGTTTCGACATATCCCAGAACGGAGAGGTCAAATAATTTGACTGTGCGATCATAGGATCCAGTATATAACTGTAGGGTGCCTTTACGGAAGGCAAGGCTCTACTAACATGGTTGACATCAATGGCAATACCAAAGAAAGACGAGAATTCACGCACGGATATGGTGTCCTTATGCCCCCAAAAGCCTTTCACCCATTGGTTTTTCTCAGCGTCCCAAACGCCGATTTTTTTATCCTTCCCGGCACTGGCAAGATATTGACCATTGCTACTGACTGCCAACGCCAGCACCTCGTCCGTGTGACCCCCGATATCGGATGGATTTGCTCTCTCCTTTCCTTTGCCTTTCGGATCCGAACGTTGCTTATAGAACGTAGCTAATTTCTTTCCGGTTCGCAGGTCCCATTTGTTTATAGTACCGTCTTTGGAAGCTGTGAACAGGTACTTGGCGTCCTCGGTGGCTACGGCCGACGTCACGGAGAGCCGGTGGCCCCGACAGCGGAGTCGTGAGGTAAGAGTAAAGTCGTACTAGACACGTATTAGGTATGTAGGGAATGCAGAAATGGATATGGCTTACGGTGTCGGCAATGAATAGATGTACTTTTCCAGAATGCTCAAGCACGTCTTGACGGAGGCGTGCAGATATGAGCTCTTTATCGACCTCTGCGGCATCAAATTCCCCTTCGGCTGCACGGATGTCACGAATAGTGGATATCGCAGGATGATGAGCCGACTCACCGAGGCCTTCTGTCACGCCCTGCAAGTAGAGCTTTGCGAGTCGCAGACGCTTCTCGGCGGGTGTCTCGTCGATATCCTCGTCGCCACTGGTTTCGGGTTCGTTGTCCGCACGGAGATCGAGGTCGTTGATGTCAGCATCATCCCCGTCTGTCTTGTCCGAGTCTAGTTCCTCATCCTCCCTGCGTTTCTTTGGCTTGGACTTGGGTTGAACGCCATTAGACTTGGGTTGTCGCGACTTTCTTTTAGTGTCTGTGGAAGAGGAGGAACGTTTTCGTTTTTTGGATGCAAAGAACGCGTCTGGCATATTTCCCCCTTGACAAAGGTTTGATCGAAAAAATCATTAACGGGTTGTGTCTACGGCAGAGTCACGTGATCTCAGTCCAGTTATGGCAATCCTCCGGGCTGATCCGCTCGGGATTAATCGGGGTGGCGGTGCTCCTGAGGTGCCTTTTTTGGCAATTTTCCCATGTTGTCGGCCCCTCTTGAACGGCGATGGTCATCAGAACGTCTCTGTCTAAAAGACTCCCTCGCACTCCCCGGGCGTCGCTCTCCACGATGAGCAGACTTTCCGTCAACGACCTCAACCCTGCCATCCGCAACGTCCAGTATGCTGTACGCGGCGAGCTTGCCATTAAGGCTGAGCAGTACCGCGTCAAGCTCCAGCAAAACGCGACCCATGGTCTGCCTTTCAAGCAGATCATCTCATCGAACATCGGAAACCCACAACAAAAAGGTCTTGATCAGCCTCCGCTCACCTTCGTGAGACAGGTATGTCCTCCGCTTTTTGTGGCGGAACAGGCTCGGTCATATCCCTTCTTAGGTTGCCGCATTGATGGAATACAGGGACCTCAAAAATCTCGCTCCTAATGTTTTTCCAAAGGATATCATTGCCCGCGCGGATGAGCTATATGAAGAAATCGGCTCCATCGGCGCATATTCTCATTCTCAAGGTGTCCCACTCATCCGCAAGCATGTCGCGGAATTCATCCAAGGTATGTCATGTTGCCTCTGTTCGTCGCGTTATATTCATTTGCTGTCCCTCCCAGCTCGGGACGGACATCCTGCATACCCCGAACACATCTTTCTTACCGGAGGGGCATCCGCTGGTGTTTCCCTCTTCGTTTCAATGCTTATATCCGAACCCGGCAAGTCTGGCATTCTGATCCCCATCCCGCAATACCCCTTGTATACTGCAACCCTTGCCCAATATTCTGGAGTGCCGATTCCCTACTACCTAGAGGAGACGAACGAGTGGAGTACATCTGTCCACGAACTGAGGTCGCTTCTCGAAAAGACTCGTCAGGAGGGCAAAATTCTTCCCAAGGCTCTTGTGATCATCAATCCCGGTAATCCAACCGGTGCTCTCCTTAACAGGAAGACACAAGAAGAGATCGTCGACGTTTGTCACCAGTACAACCTCGTTCTCCTTGCTGATGAAGTATACCAAATAAACCTTCACCGTCGAGAGACACACTCTTTCACCTCGTTCAAAAAGGTCGTCGTTGAGTCTGGAAAAGACGTCGCCCTTGTGTCCTTCCACTCTATCTCCAAAGGTGTCTTCGGTGAATGCGGTAGACGCGGTGGTTACTTTGAATGCACCAACATAAACCAGGATATCCTCGCTCTGGTGTACAAGATGGTCAGCGTCGGCCTCTGTCCTCCCCTCCAAGGACAGATTGGTGTAGACTGCATGGTCCGTCCCCCAAAGGAAGGGGATGAAAGCTATGCACTTTGGAAGAAAGAAACCGACGCGATCCACAAGGCTCTCGCCCAACGCACATCGCAGATAGTAACCGCTCTCAACGCCGTACAAGGTGTTAGTTGCGTCGACCCACCTGGCGCGCTATACCTGTACCCTCGAATCTTCCTGTCCGACAAAGCGATCGAAGCTGCGAAAGCAGCAGGCAAGGAACCAGACGCGTTCTACGCCCTTGCGCTCCTTGATGCGACTGGCATCTGTGTTGTCCCTGGGTCTGGCTTTGGACAGAAAGAGGGAGAGTACCACTACCGGCTGACATGCCTGTGCCCTGGTGTGGAGGAGTATGTGGGCAAGCTCATCAAGTTCCACAACGATTTTACACAGAAGTACCCTCATGCTTGATACCCCGTTTTTATTGGGTTATCGTGATGCGCTGTTAGACTAATCATACTCATACATTGCTGTTCACCTATCATCGTAAAGTTATCGCATCTTCAACTTGCAGTATGTACTATAATTTATCGAGTGTTTTCGTCCGACGTCCATGTCAGTTGCACCACCACCACAATCTTCCCTTGCTCACCGAGAGTCTATCGCCCGTCTCCTCACACCTCTGCGCCGCATTCGTCCTACTGTTGCGTATTATAAACTCGCTGCCCACCGCATACCAACTCTGTGGACGTTGTACCGCGGACTGCTGAGGCATGCAGAACGCGAAAATGTGAGCAGGATGTTCTATCGGTTTTTTGGACGCACGCTGACACGACGTCTCAGGTAAAATGGCGAATACGCACTCTCTTTGAAGCGAAGAGACACACAATACAGGCGCACATTGCGAAAGCACAGCTCGAGCGAGCATACCAGGCAGGTTTCATGATTGTGTTCCACCGCGACACGATTCATGGACAGCGTTCACACAGTGGCTCAACATTTTCGTGCGTGCAAAGCAGGGGGACGCATATCTTCAGACAGTCCTTGACAGATACGACCGTATGATCGCGAGTAAACGCGAGAGGAGAGAGTTTGGTCGGCTTGTCCGGGAAGCATTGGTGTGTTCCGACATGACAACAATCTATCGAATCGTACTCGTGTCAACTGACTATCTACGCTACGACAGGACGAGCAGGCGCGCCTGCACACGCGCACCATCTTCAAGGGTTCCTTTATCCGCCCGACGTTGTACAACAGGCTCCTCCCGCGGCTGGACCCCCAACCAGTGAGCATCTCGTGCATGATGCACAAGCGACGTCTTCGCAGAGAGCGACGGTACGAGCAATCCGTAGAACTGGCGGGATGGATCAAAGACCTGGAGATGGAGAGCGCGTTCGAGAAGCAATTACGCCGCTTAGACGAGCGCGTCCAACCCGTGTTCAGCGACGACCCAAATGCGTGGCGTACGTGTTCCGACGTGCTTGTGATTCTGGCACATGCTCACGCGAGACGGAGGATGCAGTGCGACCGCTACGAGACAAACTGCGGATCATACAGAAAGCGAGCCAGCGGGATTATGATCGCCTGTACTCGGATTATTCGCCTCGGCTTCTACTGCGGGGACTTGAGGCACGTCGGCGGAAAATTCGGTACAAGACGCGCCAGTATGCACGTGAACGCGCTGGGGAAGTGTTTCCTTCTACGCTTGTGCGCATGCGCCAGGGCCCGCCTGCACATGTGCTCGCCAAGATGATGCCCGAGGAAAGGAGAGCGGACAGGATTGTGAGGAGCCCGAGTGAGTCAGGATATACCGCCGCAGTGAAGATGAAGATGGGAAGGAAATTGAAGGATGGCGAAACGTGGAAGATGGAAGATGGGAGGAAAGGGTTGCGAGAGAGACTTGAGAGGTTAGAGGAGGAGTTGAGGAAGGAGAATATACGAAGAAGGACAGCGAGCGTGGAGGGAGAAGTAGGAGGGAATACGAGTCGGAGTTGATGGGGTCAAGAGGTATGCGCTATCTGTATCCATGCATGCTGGGAATATGGTGACCGTTCTCAACCACCCTACCAGTCAACAGCGTCCGGGGACTCTTGTTGTACAGTTGAGGGTGTGAATTTACTGTCGGTAGGTTCTCGACGAGGTTCGCGTTTCGAGTAGGCTTATAAGGCTGAAGTCGACAAGAATGGAAACCAATTCACAAGCCTGTTCGGGGGTGCAGTGTGGTTCCCATTACCGCTTGGCGAACCAAGCTCTTCAATCTTGATTCGTTTGGCATGGATCAGAAAACATTGATCGACATCGCATCTGTCTCTCAACGAGTCGTTAATGCCCTCACTCGTTACGCTGGTCGCAAAACTGTCGAAAGCTTTCGCCTGGACAGAATCGTTGTCGGTTCTGGGTCGATCTTGGAGATCCTCAACAAGAAGTTGCTTCTAGAGGACGATCATGTCGACGTTCGACTTGTCGATTGGTTGCACAGCAGGGAACCCCAGGCGTGCCTGGATACGCTGAACCAGATGGAGGAGATACTCAATAAAAAGGTCGAATATGGCGCGAAAATTTTCTTCAAGGCATCACAATCTGCACACGCCCAAGACAAGAGCGACGAGGCTATCAAACTCTTCCGAATGCGTCAAGGATACTTCCATTTCTTGCTCGCGACAGACATCTGGTAAGCGTGTCGGTGGTTC
>JBBPRM010000117.1:0-28455 GCA_038092995.1 Xerocomus minutiporus | reverse complement strand
CACAGGGCGAAGGGTATATCCATGAGGCGTGTGGCATGTGATGTGCACGGCACGAGATGAAAGACGTGAGGGATACATGTGTGCGCAGCAACACATGTATGACATGAGGAAAACATACAGCGGGTCTAGCCCATGATGTCATATATGACGGCATGCTTCTAGATGGATCCGGATCAGGGCCAGCACTTACGGTCTAGCCTGGCTGTACTCCCTTGATGATCTAGATTAGATAAGAGTGATGATAAGATAACGATACTTGGTCGTTGGGAAGTATAAACGTTAGGGGCAAAAAGTGACCCTGTAACAGTAAGAGCCACCGTCGAGCAGAAAGTATAGAATTTGGATGGGAGGCGTTCAAGGATGAACATGGCTTGGAACGAGTCCGGAAGGTTAAGGCTGGCAGCTGCGATCTGATCGAACAAGGACGTAATACAATTAATATCGTCACTTGCCATTCATGGATTGATGACAATTCGTTGTGCCTGATGGAACATGTGGAACTGGCCGGCTAGGCCGCGAGATCCAAACAATGAGACCATCTTATCCCATACCGCTTTAGAAAGTGAGGGATTTGTCACAGCGTCTGCATAAACATATGAGACATTGTGAAGCAACGAGTCATTGAGGGTATTGGCAAGAATGCCACAAACCCCTTGTCAATGACAATCCACTTATCCTGATCAGCTTGTACCGTTAGAGCATAGGTACGAGTTCCTTCAATGAAGTCCCATACGGAAAGGGACTGGAGAACAGATTGAAGCCTAATGGCCCATATGGAGTAGTTAGATGGTCCCTTGAGAATAGGGATACGCGCGAGGATAGAGTTGTCGACTTTGAAGTTGGTTGGGACACCGATAGCAACTTGAGCCATTTAGATGAAATTGATAACGTCTGTTAAACCATAATCAGTAAAAAGATCGTAATAATTTTGGTCTAGAAGATTGAATGGAACCAAACCCGTTGGTCTGCCAACTTGTCCATGTAGAGTCCGGAGTCCTTTTTGTTTCCAATATTCCCTTTGTTCGTCCTTTGTCTTTGGCTTTTGGTAGGAGGATACGTAAGGATACGTAAGAGGCTCATGCGCTCGCTTCTCGAGTACCGTAAAAAATATCATAGGGAAGTAATGCGGATTATTTAATTTTAGGTCGGGTTTCCCCTGACCTCTCACATACTTGATTTCTTTATCGTTGCACGGATGATAGGGGATATCTATTTCTCTGGGTGAATTCCAGGCATTGTAATCAAGAAATGTACGTAAAGGTACACCGAAATCCCTATTGTACACGGAAGAAGCATGAGTGTGGTCCATAGGCCAAAGAGGATGAACAGGGATATGAGCGAAGACTTTAAGTATGTCTTCTAACTCGACGACGTTCTTCGCCTTCGATTGCAGCTCGGCGTTTTCGTCCTCTGTAAGCTCCTGCGAAAGATGCGTAAACGACATCTTCCTGATCTGTTCCTGCAGCTTCTTTAATTAGCTTCTGCATCGCCATAGACTTTTGATAAATATGAGGGGCGTCTCGCCTCAAGTCTTGGCGGAAGCCCATGTCAAAGAGCAGGTTCCATCTCTGCACATCGATTCCTTTTTGTGCGGCATATGCATCTGCGGGCATGTTTCCTCCGTTGGTGTTGAGCCACCTGATCCATCCTCCGTCAGCGTCCTCAATCCAGTTCTGCTGGAGTGGAAGAAAATTTGGTGTTTTTGATTTTATTAAGTAGACGTTGGCATAGGAGGGAGGGAACAGATCACGGCGAAAGATCTCCCAACCTTGATCATGAATGGTGAAATTGACCATCTGGTCATATGTGGCGGATGGGAAAGCCCAACCCGCCGCCTCATAGGCTTGGCCTATGGTCTCAGTGCAGTACCTAAGGGCACAGACCAGATATCTCGCTTCGGTTTCAACAGTTTGAATCTGAAACGGAAGGACCATTCTCGATGAAAGGTGGACGCGCTCCAGTGGTATCGGCATCTGGAGCTGAGGGTAGATGGGTTGCATCGCCATCTTCTGGAGTTGCCTCGGGGCAATCTCCACGTCCATGACCTGAGTCTGTTGGAGAGGGAGTGCTTGGAGGAGTGTACATTGGCGGAATGCTGCCAAAGTAGTGCGGTTGCCGTCGGGGTATAGGATTTTGCACCAGATATAGTCACGCGGCTCCATTCCCCTCTGGTGAAGGTTCGCCTTCACTAGGCAATCCATGTCCCACGGATGGTACTCGTGGAACACTCCGTCGGGCAGCTGAGTCCAGCGTGCCTTGTTGTCCTCATAGGGAACGCCAGCCTGTGCGGCGAGGCGCATTACCTCTGCGGTTGTTACTCGGACCGGCAGGGGATGACGTATCTCCAGGAGAGGAACTTCGTCGAACCGAAACTCCACTGTTTGGTAGATCAGTTGAGGAGGAGGCGACGGTGGGTATTGGAGCTCTACATCCATAGACTCCAACTCCAGCGGGGTAACGTCCATATGGATGTTCTCCTTGGTCGAAGTGGACATGGAGTGGCTCAGCGACGGGAACTGGGATGCGAACATCGCGATGGGAATCGATATAGGTGGGAAGAGGAAGTTCAGGAGGTGCTCGGTGATAGGAACCAGAGGAGCGAGTGGAAGCAGGAGGTGAGGAGCGGATGACTCGACTAATAATATATGGTTCACGAATGTGATCCGCTAAGTTTGTCGAGTGCTGTCAAATGACTCGTCTCTCACCGTGAGTGTGGACTTCTCCTTGTTCAAGTGCTCCAGAACAGAGCGGACAAGGGATATGGAAATAGTGGTTGAGAAACTATCAGGGTGATTGTTATCAACCGCTCTTGGAATCGTCTCAGGATTACAAGAATACCTGGGTGGACTCTCTCAAGAAGTTTCTCGAGGTAGACTTTGTTGGGTTGACGACGGTGGGGTTTGGAGTAATGGTGGGGGCGAATCACTTACTGACTGAGCGGGTTGAGTTCTGGAAGAAGCAACGCTCATGGTCAGTTCGTGTTGATGTCCCAACATTTGTAAGTGAAAGATCAAAATGATCGTTTCAGCATGTCTCCGGATAACGGCAAAGCCGCCTTCCCAGGTAAATAGTAGGACATTGGAGACTAGCTCCACCATTACTGCAGATGTCATTCCTTCGTACAAGTGTGCGAGGAGCATGAATATATGCAGGATATCTAGTAACCACCAACGTTCACCACGCGAGACAGTGGGAGGCATCGTGTGATATCGAATGATGAACTCCGCTTGTCTAAGCGGGGCTCATAACCTTTTGAAGTATGAAGTACTCCGAAGGGCGAGGGGACAAAGGAGTAGAGCCTAGTGGGAATACTCACTAGGTAGGTGAACGTAGAGATTGGTAGTCAAGGTCTTGCTGAATAGCAGTGGAACGAAGAAGTAGATGATAATTCGTTAGAGGGGAGATAGATAAGATCCCCTCTATATATAGTGTCTAGCTATTGTTTGTATCTATGTACGTATAACAATAGCATCCAATAGGAGAAATAGCTCTTATCCAAGAAGCTAAAATACCTCATATCTACAACCAATAAGAAGTGATACGGCTATCAGCCAATAGCATGACATGAACAGTGTACCTGATCACATGACCTAAAGTCACATGCTTTGTGATATAATAAAGATTAAATTATCTGATAAGATTAGATAATTAATAATCTCAACATACTGGCTGTGCAGTTCTGTACAGCCACTTCTGGATTTGCTGATGTGGGTTCCTTTAGGTTTTGACATTTGTTCTTGTATTATTTCAACTGCTTCTGCTATAGCCTCTTCTTGCTTAGTGGCCTGTAAATGTTTCTTTTTAGTCTTTGAATAAGCACGACCCACCATATTTGCCTGAATGCAATAAGCTGAATTTTCAAACAACAACATGGACCCTATCATTCTATACTTTCCATTTTTGGATGTTATCTCTGTGTGGCGTTGAGATAAGATGGCGCATGAAACATGCTTCACCAGCTTGTCCATGGCACAACAACACAGTTGCAATAACTTATATTCAAGCTACAGATATATACTTATTTGTTACCTTCAATTGTTTGTCAATAATCTGACAACATAAAAATTCATTTGGTTCTGGAGTGAGTGAATTACCCTAAACTTTGCACAAAAACATCACATCGCTCGAGATTCATAAACCATCATAAACCTGTTTCCTAGTATATAGTATGTGAACTATAATATCCATTATCTGGACATATTTCGAATGGGGAGATGAGCAAGGCTGGCTTGCTTTTTCACATTGGCGCAAACAGCGGTGGACGACTGTATTGGTGTTAGCCATCGGTTGAAGAAATTTCACCATCCAGCCGAACAAGCACCGTGACGGCGTCTCAAACTTGATGTCGTTCGTCTAGTCGAGAAAAAAACGCGTTTACGACGCGCCAACAAGTCTGCAGTATTTCAAATAGCCAAATCCCTCTGGCCTGCCCCCCTGAAGAGAACGCGATCCAGCCCAAAATTCAGATGACGCACTTTTTTCACATACGGAGCGGAGGTGTTTTTTACAACAGCGAAATCAGGGCCAACGCCCATGAGGGCTCCACACCCGAACGCTTTACTTCTCGAGGTAGGCTCAGAGTGGGTCAGCTCCGGGTACCCCTGAGTTCAAGATGTACTTGCGCTGCACCATGAAAATTCCATTGCCTCTCCGACGCGAACAAGACCTCGCGGTGGCATACTTTGGAGGTGATGTAGTGCGACAAATCGGTGAATCTTGATGTCAAGCGCCCATGATCGTCGTGGCGGGGTCGTGCTTGCCACTTCTGTGGGACAATTCGTCTTTGTTTCACCGCATGGAGAGACGTACCTAACCGGAACAACCACATGGATCAAGGCAGCATTTGCAGCACGTTGGCAAGGCGGCGAGGTAAAACACATGAGGGTCGTGCCAGGCAAGATGGTGAATTCACGTCTATAAGCAACGAGTGCATCGATCACCGGCACGTCGAAGGTCCGAGTTGCTAAGACTGCCTGGCGGGCTGAACGCTTAAGCCATTAAGCCATCATATGTAGGGCTGTCAAAATCTTCCTTGGGATCTGGGTTCGATTATGTCAACAAGCAAGTTTTACGGTAATATGGCGCCTCATTCGGGGAATCGAAGATCCGTTTCTCATCACCATCCACGGCGACGGCCTCCTTTGCCCCACTTCTCCAAGAGGAAGAGGACCATGTACTCATACACCTCCCTGTTAGCTCCTCTTTTGTTGATGCTATGGTCGCTGTGTGTAGGCAGATCATCAGCATTAAGCGACGTCGCAAGAGTGTGCAAGTGACCTGTCGGTGAACATCCTAAACCTGAAATTCCGGACTTGTGCCTTTGTCAGCATGTCGAGTAAGTGCGCAGAGTGGGCCAAGTGGACGTTGTCATCCCCGCTGCCATGCATAAATAGGAAGTCTATATTCTTGAACCCTTGCACGTTCGCGATTGAAGCATTGACGTATCCACCCGGGTTATCGTCGGGAAGGCCCATGTACCGCTCCGTGTAAATCGAATCTACGGCCACGGGATGAGCGAGCGACCCTGATGTTTGGTACAAAGCTTAGCTTACCGTATAATCGCCAACTTGTGACGGGCTATAAACCGAGTTAAGCGGAATCGCAGTGAGGCGAATCCCCACTTACCGCCACAGCCATCGCCAAAGAATGGATCCCGGCATCAGCCTCGGCGACCTTGGAAGCCATGAAGCCTCCATAGGACTAAAATTGGCAGGCATGAGCGGGTGCGGCGGTTCATGGATGGGAGTTCTCTTACCCAACCCCATATGCCAATGCGCTTCGGGTCTACGTAATCCTTGCCTGCCCAGATGCTGGGAATAACATGAGCGAGCAGCAGAGAAAGAAGCGCGGAACATACCGTGCAGCATTGATCTGATCCTGAGTTTCCCAGAACCCTAGGTTGTTCCTAACTGGATTGCGCAATCGGCGTCCCTTATTCCCGGTTCCACGCCCGTCAACCACGACAACAACATACTGCAGGGTGCAGACAAGGTAATCATGCCAATCACGTTTATACCCGAGGTCGACTTTCTGGCTCCCAGGACCGCCGTAGCTATTGAAAATCAGAAAATATATTGACGGAGAGAGCACAGGCCGCACACGAGGAATAAGACTGGATACTTCGTGCGCCCAGAGTCGTCCATTCTAGGCGGCCGCATTTCCTTCACGTTTAGCTCTGGAGTCTGGTAAGCGAGAGGGCATTGAGATCGAAACGGGTGTTTCACCATAACCATCGCTATCGATCGTGGAGTACGTGGTAGTTGCTGCCTCAAATTCTCCAAGGGTCATGTTTAGTGCCGCATTGTCAGTAAGGACATAATCAAAGTCTGTGAATCGAACAGTGAGCCACCAGCGGTTCTGCTGAGACACGAATTACCAGATCTGTTGACGTCTACCATTCTTTGCCACGGGACGCCCGGACCTGAATAACCTAGTAAATAGAACCCGGCACCAGGAGAAAAGCTGGCGGAATAGGAAGACGGCAATGTATCATCGGTTAGGAGGGTAAGGGGGATCAGTGGGTCAGTGGTCGGTGACGAGATCGGAACTGAGTATAAGTGACGTTCAATAGATGAACGCGCAGCTTGGAAATAACTGTTTGGAATTATTTTTAGTATCATCAACCAACGGACATTAAATCTTAGGACTCACATCAATCCCCGCTGGGTATCCACTGCTTGAATACCGTCTACGACTTCCCAGGGACCAGAGGTGAGGAAACGCGGCGTGGAA
This sequence comes from Xerocomus minutiporus, assembly GCA_038092995.1. Taxonomy (NCBI): domain Eukaryota; kingdom Fungi; phylum Basidiomycota; class Agaricomycetes; order Boletales; family Boletaceae; genus Xerocomus; species Xerocomus minutiporus. The sequence continues at coordinate 21,723 of JBBPRM010000117.1, read as the reverse complement.
GAAGTGGCTGGGTCAAATAGGGCAATATGATTATACCCATCTTGGGTAGGCACGATGTCCAGGTAAGCGGGAGAATCGCCAGATCGCAGACCTGATGGAACTGGGTGGATAGTCTGACCCTGTTGGTGCGGACTATTCAGTTCCAGGGCACGCAGTAACTAAATAGTCACTTACTGCTTCAATCCAACCTTCATCACCCTCTTCGCCATCGATCCCAAGCTTCCTAACGACCTTGCCTGCCACAATTCCCCCAGGACTTGCGGCAGCCAAATCGAACAGCACGACGTTCCCATGATCAGCAGCTCTTGTGACTTCCTTCAACACTAACGTTGAATTGTCAACCCAAGCAACTTGGTTAATGATGCTGTTGTCCACAGGAAAGCTATCAGACCATCTGAGGTCTATAACGGCTTTATCTGCGACGGAGGTTGGTGCAGACTTCGACTGACTCAGATAAGTTTCAAGATCAAAAACGTGCACCGATACGAGAGGGTTGTGGTAACCTGGCTTGGGGTATTTAATTACCACCTCTTCCGTATATGGGATAATGGCGTAGGAATCTTCGGTTGGGTTATAGATCGGAACCCTGTACTCCTCGACAGCAGTTTCATCGAGGCGAAGAAATGCAACCCTCGATGAATCAGGAGACCACCAAAGCGCATAATCTTGCTCCAAAACCTCCTCCTCGTAGATCCAATCCGGTACGCCATGGAATAGTGACGCGTTACCACTCGTGGTCACCCGGATGGGTGAGGTCGAAGCACTGGAGGCCAGAATAAACGGCAAATTAGATACCCTCGAAAAAAAAATACTCACGACGGCGACGGAATGATATACAGATCATTAGAAGCAACGAAAGCAATTGATTTACCGGTAGGCGACCAAGTAGCATATGCCGTCACTGGGGGATTGGTAGGCGGAAGGAGTGGATAGGTGGCTCTGGTCTCTAGACTATGAATGTAGTAATTCCCGAAGCTCGAATGTCTCCATTGCTAATAGTGTTTGAGAATTGAAAAAAAAAAAAAAGACAAAGGGTTTGTGCAAACCTTTTGATGATTCGATTTGACAAGGATGTACTTCATGTCTGGAGAAAGTTTCCATTCGGTCCAAAGAATTAGCTGACCGTTCTCCTGCGGTGGGATTTAGCGGAAATGTGCCTGGAAAGACAGGACCATTTACGTCTCTGATGTCAGTAGGTGATACCAGTGGAGTGGTTATATTTGTCTTGAGGTCGACAAGCTGAATCTGTCCGTCCAGATAGGTCGAGAAAACTCCATCTCCAGCTAACGCCGCATAAGCAGCGAATGATGACGGTTCGTTGCCTACTCACCTTCAGGAACCCAGTGAAGGCTCTGAGTATGTGGGCTAAAGGTCCCGTTGAATATGTGGTCAAGTGACACTTTACGCGCTCTTGATGGACGGTACGGCTTGCCGTGATAGAGATTCATTGCGGCAAACACACCAATGCAGGCCGACAAGAGTACCAATGACACCAGAGAGTATATGAGATACCTCAGGGCAGTCGGACGCTAAATGGAGAAGTGGTTGATGAGTTCGAAGTGTTGCATCGCGGAGGGTACTGACTTTTCCACCTCCCACTCGTAATCCGCTTCCTGGCTCAGAGTCCTCAAATTCATCTAAAATTGCTTGGTGTTCTGATTTATGCAGGAAACGTTCTTCGTCCAAGTCTTCCTGCGAACTTGGTGGGTCAAATGGACCATCTCCATAATAGACTGGTGGTCGCACGGCAAGTTCAAGGCGCGGTTGAACGCGAGGTAGCTGAGAGGGGATATCTGCGTAATCTTCATCTGCATCACTGTCAGTGATGCGCTCGTATGTTGGGTTGGGCATCTTGGCAGGCCCTAGTACAAGGTCTGGTTTAGGCAGTTAAACGATCGTACAACGCCTTACGTAATTCTGATCACGAGGTCACCCGAGTTGCTCGCCTCTTGCAGAAGACCAACGTCACTCTCGGACGGCCCGGCGAGCCTTCTACCACCATGGCACCCCCTCGACAGAGCAGCTGGGATCCTGTTTTGCTTATTTCTCAGGTATTTCGTTTCTATTGTCATCTGTGTCGCTGATGTTCGTCGCTAGATCATATCCATGCAGACACTGCATTACCTGACACTTTGTGTCCTCATTCCCCCCCTCCTGGCAATCTTTGCGGAGCCTACTTCTCTCATGTATGAAGGAGGGGCCGCCAATGTTGGTATGTAGCTTTTTCTGCCAATGTACCCACCAAGGAAACATGACACGGTCATCAGGGATGATACTGGACTGGAGAGAAATGGCCGGTCGACCTACTGTCCGCGGCGTCCAAGGCGAGGAAAGATGGAGCTCCTATTATGGCGCGTGGAGTGGCGGGAAACAGGTGGGTGGCGGGTGGGAAGATGGCCGATTGGACGGACGGACGGACCCTATACGAGGCTGGGTCATCGCAGCATCCTGGTTGATTGCTTCTTCAGCAGAGTACGTATTCCGTATTGTGTTTTTCATGCACTAACTCTCCTATCAAACAGTATCTACTACTTATACACTTTCATACGGCGGCCTCGCTTCATTTTGGACTTTGCATTGACATTAGTGTTCAATCACCTGGTGCTCACGACATATTACTCGGCTTCCATTCCTACTTCATTGTTCTTCTGGCTTGTCATATTTACAGGGTCTGTTTGGACGGTAATGATTGCGGAGCAATTCTGCGTAAAGAGGGAGATGACGGAAGGTCTGGTCATATCTGCTCCGAGGGACGAAGCTGACGAGATGGAGATGAGTGGGTTGCTACGTAGAGACTAAGTGAGCAGCATGCTTCTCTTACGGCGTATCCCTCGCCTATTATTATCATTGCAATGTACCATTCAATGCACATACTCATATCTGTATGTTTCAGGGATGGATTGTTCGAGGCCTGCCAGCTGACTGGAGGCTGCCTAAGCATGGAATCACGGTGATGATAGCCAAACGGGAGTGTTGGATGTGCATTTGCCGACATCTTCGCAAGCTCAGAGCGCTCAAGGTTTGGCCTTTCCACCACACCCACTGCGAGGGTTTTCACTCTGCGGCGCCTGCTGCGTGTGTCCGTTTAGCATTTCATTGACATATGTGGCGTTACCTTCACTCAACTTGCGGTCTGTTCCTATCTTCGTTCATCGCTAATGATCAAAAAGTATGCATCTATTCTACTCTTTACATCGTTCTTTTAATTGATATCTGATTCCAGGGAGCGCGCCCCCCTAATCTCCGTCGACATGACCGGTTCATCAGCAAAGTGCTCATCAATGGGAATATGACAGCCCTTAGAGCAGCCCGACCCTGCACTTGCTGAAACATCCGCGGGAACCATCATCCGGTAGGTCTATACCACGAAACTCCGTACGTCGGCAGGTTAGTGACATCGTTGACGCCATAATCTGTTTAGTAAGAGATCTCGTTGACCCGAGTGCGAACCCTTTGCAGCACACAGCGCCACCCGCACGAAGCTTCCTGCCTGACACCACGTGTCGCCAGCACTGACGAGAGTGGCGGTCCCTCGAACTACAAAGTTTTTAAAGCGGTTCTGCGCCAACGGAGGTTGCGCCATTGAGGTTACGTACGAGATTGGGCTCGAAACAAATCGTTCAGCTTACCCTTGACGTTTGGGAATGGGACGCGATTCAGCGCCGTTTCTGCTCGCTTGCATACAACTTGCATAAGTACGTGGCGTGCTACCAAGAAGTGACCAGGTCATGGTATTGCTCTAGAAGAATGGACACGAACAAAGCTGTCATTTAGAAAAGGAGAATCTGTGACTGTCCTATCACCTTGGGCAGGAAACCGTCTGGACTCGTCAGAGATCTGATCTTTGTTTGCTTCTCCTCGAATGCTGTTACAAGATATGATCATAACTGCGACAATAGAATTAGTATCATGGTTCGTTTGTCTGCGTTTTCTGTGTGATATTACTGATCATGATGCATCCCAGTGAGATTTAGTTCGCGTATCGCTTCGTCTTGTATGAGGAACAAGAATTTTCAGGCAGGCTGCAGTGGCGCATTGATTCATATTAAAAAGTTATGACCCACCACAGCATCGTGAGATTGCAACGTTAGGTTATAAATTGTTGTTCAAAGAGGAAAACTTTAGTCAAGCAATTTTATGAGTGGCATATGCATTATAGCCCATCAAGCCCCCAAATGATTGTGTGGCAGAGTCTAGATCTGCTGAGGCTGCATTGCGGACTAGGCTTATTCGGGAAGAATTCCCTTGATGACCCCTCGCCCAGAGTCGCAAGGAATTGAATGCCAACAAATATTTGGTAGAATCTTGCAGCTTTCGGGGCCGTGCGCGTGAACTATGGATCTTTCAGCACGAATCGGCTTTGCTGCCGACAAGATAGGGGGGTCCCATTAATGGCAGAACCCACCGCCTGGGGTAGCGGAGTTGGTTCAAGACGGTGGCGGTGGGCCCGGAATGTGGAACGGGTGATATGGTGGCTGTGAACTTTATGTAACCCCCCAAGACCTGATTTCGGGACTAGATCCGACGATTTCGCTGTAAATTTATAGTCTCACCGACAAATACGAGTCGCGGTCTGGTCTCTGGTCGTGTTCCATTCTCTGTGTCGCGCCCTCTCGTATTGGGAAGGGGGTGACAGGATGGGAGCCCGGCATTATGTTGTTGCTGTTCCTAACACCTACGTGAGTGTTTACGCATGACCTCAGTTCATAACGAGGGACTTCTATTCTCGGTCAGGCTGACTTGTCCCCGCAAGCATTGTCTTGCTGTTGGTCCGAGTGGTGCTTATTATGTATTACAATAGCATACAGCGGAACCATGCCTTTGTGGCAGGGGGAATGCGATCGTCAGCTGAGATTCGCTAGTACGCGCGAAGACACATTTGCCGTAAGGAGCGGCGGGAGCCCGCCTGGATCTGTAACCACCACTGCAGGGGGGTCGCATCGCTATAGACCAGCATACTCGGGTAGATGTAACTTGGAACCCAGGTTCTGTCAAGCTTGTCGCTGGGAACGCTGCGAGTTCGGCCCTTCACCTTATCTGAGTTTACCTCCATATGATTTGAAAAGCCAAGTTTGGTCACCAAGGACATGTACATATGAAGTCGCACTGATCAGAACATTAATGCCAAGTATTCTCGATTACTCTTTTTTTCCGTCCGGGAAGCGTTACCGAAATAATTGATACAGTCCTGTTCACTTGCTACCCTGCACATATTTGTGCACGAGGCACATAAATCACTTAAATACCGTCCGTGGCGAGACGTCTAACTCCCCGCTTTCCTCCTCCCCGCTAGCTCTTGCGCACTCATGGAAACCTTGAAAAACATGATTTCCCCGCTGGGGATGAACACCAGCGCCATTCAGGATACTCTGGTATCACTCAACTCTTTCCTTCGTCAACACTTCACACTGAATTGAATGGGCCTCTACTATAGAAACTTGTCGTCATTGGGGGAACCGTCGAAACGGCGAGACGCGCCTCCGTTTCTGCTTGGAACGGTTTCATCGACTGTATGCTATGTTCTGTTCCTCTGTAGTTGAACCTCGACACTGAGCTTTCTGCCACAGCGTTTTTTCTGACCGCGCACTTCAGCCAGGACGATTACCCATATGATTGGTGAGTAGCGTCTTCCAAGTAGTGTGTATTCTGTGCTGACGAGTAACAGGTTGATGCATTGGTTGTCCAAGGCAAGGATGGTCTCTGACTATCGCAGCTTCTGCACCGCTCATGTCGTCTAGCAACCTGCGTGGGGTCGGAGTCGCGAATTTGAAATAACGACGCGTACAGTTAGTCGCAATGGTCTCACGCAGTCAACAACCGGCGACTTGGAAGACGAAGATGAGGACGAGGACGAAGATGATCTCGTACACGGTCGTCGAAAACGCAAAGTGGCGTTCATGCCAAGTTTAGGTACAGTTTACCCGATTATATATGCTCCACAACCCAGTTCTCATTCATTTTCGGCAGACACAACTCACACAATTTATTATCGTGGTCACTGGTTGAAGGTGTGTATCCTATCATCATCTTCACCAGGTCCTCGGAGAACTCATCCGTTTCTGGCTTCAAAGATAACGCGGACAAAACGTTACCCAGATTATGGACATGGCACGTCTCTCAAGATTAGGTGAAACGAGTTCATACTCCCGTTCTTGGGATAACTCACATTAGTTTAGCGTTGTTGCTCGCAACAACGATATTCTCAAGAAACTGGTCCTGGAAGCCAAGCGCGAGTACGAGAAGGATGCTGAACACCGTGTCCACATCTTCATGGCCGACACGTGAGTTGATAATTATTTAAGGAAGAATGGCGCTTATCTAGGCGCGCGTGTTTGTTAGGACCTATGGATGTTGGAGGTGGAATGGAGCACGCCAAAAGCGGCCAATGAGCTCCATTGTGCTCCAACCAGGAGTTAAAGATATGCTCTTGGCTGATTGCAAAGACTTCCTGTGCTCGGAGGATTGGTGAGTGAAATGTACAATCTTCCCGGGCCGCATCAAATAATGCTAATTTGTCCCAGGTACGCCGAGAGAGGTTTGTGAACGTGATGATGTGATAGCTTGCGCTCATTAGATTCGTGCGCAGGTATTCCGTTCCGCCGAGGATACCTCCTTTACGGTGTTCCGGGAAGGTACGATAGGCTCGCACGATATTATATGCCGATTATTGATCCATTGCTACGCAGTGGGAAGACGTCGCTGATTCATTCATTGGCTGGCGAACTGGGTTTGGATATTTACGTAGTCAGCCTGTCATCAAAGGGGTAAAGCTATTTATGAACCTCATCATTTCCGGGTTGTCCTAACAGGTCTATATAGGATGAGTGATAATACGTTGACGACATTAATGGGACATGTACCGTCTAGGTCGGTTTACGTCGGTTTACTCTCGACGGGCTGTGCTGAGCTATTAAACTTTAGATGTATCTTACTTCTTGAAGATTTGGATGCTGCGTTCACGCGCTCCGTCAGTCGTGATTCATCATCCACTGGCGTACCCACGGTGTCCACATTAACCCCAAACAATAATGAGACAAATGATGACTCCACACTTAGTTTGAGTGGCTTATTGAACAGCCTTGACGGCGTCGCTGCGGCAGAGGGCCGGTGAGCGTCCCATCACAGAATTGCGCGATTTTTGCTAACAATTTCTCTTATCTCATAGCCTTCTGTTTGCTACTACCAACCATATCGAGCGTCTCGATCCGGCGCTCAGCCGGCCAGGCCGCATGGACGTATGGGTGAACTTCACCCATGCAACAAAGTGGCAAGCAGAGGGCATCTTCAAATGTTTCTTCTCCTCCAAGCCTGCTGCGTCATCGACAGGGACCACGTCACAAGAAAAGAATGACATGTCGCAAGAGAATATGCCTCTCCCTAAACGTAAGACCCCCGGATACTCTATTCCGGTACTGGAAGAGGCTGAGATTGCGGACCTTGCGAAACGATTTGCGGATGCCATTCCCGAGGGCGAACTCAGCGTGTGTTTTCAGGAACTTTAGCACATGGATTCAAACCCCTGACACTCCTCATGTAATAGGTGGCAGCGTTGCAAGGATACCTCTTGAAGAACAAAATCCGTCCAAGGGAATGTGCGGACGAAGTTGCCGATTGGTCAGTGGATGCCCGAAAATGTCCGAACGGCGCTAACTTCACTCGCCTCAGGGTTATTCAAGAACGCGAGATACGCGAGAAGCTCAAGAAGGAAAAGGCAGAGGTACGTTACACACTTGCAGCGTCAAGTAAATATGGCTGATATTTCAGCAGCGTGAAGCCAAGGAGAAGAAGGAGGTATGTAACGATTTTTTTTTGGAAATCAACTGCCATCCCGATTGACCGACAACGCGACTTGCAGGCGGAAGAGAGAGAACGCAAAGAGGTACAGTTCCATTCCTATTGGCATTTCCAGTCTCGGAGTTTGACAGTGTCTCCGTAGAGGGAAGAGAAGGTTGTCAGGGAGGTAAATTGAAACGTTTACCCTCGATTCGTATCTACTGGTGCTGATAACCTTTCCCAATCCAGCAAGAAGAGATGAAAGAGGTCAGTATCACGTTTCTTTCCTCCCTTCTTTTGTTATCTCAACCTTTACAGAAACTCGAGAAAAGAGATCGGTCGAAATCCAAGAAGGCGCATCGTGCCGATGTGAGCATCAAATTCGAGAGCATCGTCTCTGCGAGCACGAGCCCGGCCACCGGTACCGTCATTCCCGTGCTTCACAGCGAATCCGTGTCTTCCTCGGAGTCGGACATGAGCAACGGGGGCATCGAAGCAGACATAGAGGAAAGTATGACGTCAGAGGAGGAGCCGGACAAGCTTGCTGTCGCTGCCTTGGACTGCTTGAGGGAGCGAGACCCCACGACCACCAAAGACAAGTGGATTGCCGTCAAAGGTCACCCTGCACTGCCGTCGCCTCTGTCGTCATCTTCCGACACCTGAGTGCGTACGCGCGTCGGAGAAGGTCTGGGAGTGTTGCGCCTGTGTGTGCCTCGCATCGTCGTCGCCTGAACTGCTTTCTCTCATCTTTTTGTTTGTTGGGTTGGATGACGGAGCCTTCTCCCGCCCCTCTTATACCTCCCAATCTTGGGTCTTGTGCCATTAATGAGTGCTTCCAGCTTTGTGGCTTCGTGTCCAATTAAGTATCCAATGCCTCTCACTGGTCGAGGGTATATATTGCATGACCTTTGGGGAATGATCCTATTCAGCTTTTCAGTCGGTACCTTAGACAATCTGTGGTTTCCTATCGTGCAATGTCATATATCACTTGGCTTACATAGATGCTCGTAACTTGTTTCAGTAGGGAGTACCTCAGATTGAAACCTCCAAACAAACGGATGTAAGAAAGTGAGCAGCGGGAGCTATGCTCTATAGTGGCTTCAGGTTGACTTCAGAAAGTGTCTTAAACGCCTCCTTGTACGCATCCAAGAGCGCCTTTACCCGCGTCCGCTCTGCGACCAGCGCCTCATCCTCGTTCAACAACTCCGCAAACAACTCGGGCTTGTACAACGTCGCCACCAACCGATTTTGCACCTCCTTGGTCGAATAATTGACCAAAAAGTGCATGATCGCTTTCGGAATCAGATCTTGTATGGACTGTCGTGTGATCGAAAAGTAGGAGGCGATTAAGGACCGGATGAGGGACGTCTCCATTTCTTCTCGTTGCGTCATCTGTACACCGCTATCGGACGACGACACCTAAAAAGAATCACGATTCCATCAGATTCTCTATCGAATCCAAGAACCATGTGCTCCATACGCACAGCCTCGATGTGTTTACCCAGGCTTCTCATATCATAGGCCGCACTGTTGCCGTCCAATGTTCGTTTACCGGCCATGAGCCCAGTGGGAGCGGGCGAGCCAATGGTTGAAACATCTCGACCGGTCGGTACGGGAGTCAAGCCTGCGTGTGATCGCTCGATGCTTGATCCACCAACGGGACCGGGACCGGGACCATTCTGGCCAAAAAAGTAATTCAAAAAGGTCTCCCGCGCAGTGTGAGGCGATGAACTGGATACGCTTGGATGAGTGTGCGAGTGTGTTGATGGGAGTGCGGATGAATGCCGAGGACCATGATGGGTTTTTGATGAGGACTTGATTGAAGTACCTACTGGAGGAGAGGACCCTGAGGCCCGTGCCCGATCATGGAGCGTAGAGGATACAGAGCGTCCATCCCGGGAAGGAACACCGTTCACACCCGCCGGTTCTTCAGAAGGAGACTCTTCCCCGTCTTCGGGTGTCTGAGAGCCATTTGTCGGTTCAGTACTGGTAGGCTAACGTAATCCAATCATAGGGATTACCATGGAGTTCAGACAAAATGTGGTTAGAGCTTACACGTGGGGGTATTGATTGCTTCGGACCTTGACTTGTGGCCGTTTGTGCGGCTAATGCAGACCCCGAGATGAATGCGGGATGATTCGTATTGATGTAGGCAGCCTGAATCTCGATGAGACTTTGTGCATATTGAGATGTAGGACCAAGGCGTTCGCGTAGGAGTTCTGATACGCATTCAATCAGTTGTGCATGAAGGCGGGGGAATCTCTCTAAGTCCTGTGATCGGTGATCAGAGACGTAAAAGAGCGCTCCGATGAGCCTTCATACCGGACTTGTACAATTATGGCAGAGTTTCACAAGTTCTTCGTAGACGAGCTCTACACAACGGAGGCTCGGTGATTCTAAAAGTTTTATTTGAGGTTTCACCAATAGATCAAATGCCGCTTCGGGGACAAAAAGACTGGGCCGTGGACCTGTAGAGTTCCGGATTGCTGTACGGATATCTTGATTATCCAAGCCTGCTGTAGAATCTATTGAAGCAAGTGCGTGGCCGAAGACATCATTGAAGATATAATATATCCGTGCACCGCCTGATAACTCCTTAGTAGACATATCAACTTTTGTACCCTCGATGGATGCGATAAAGTCATGGGCAAATTGGTTCATGAGACGTAAGATTAGCGCTCCTTGCTAGTGGACAATGGGTTATCGAGTAACTGGCATTAAAGCTTCGACCCACCTGGTTTTTGTCGCCAAAGATTGCAGCGTCACCGAACGAGTTGAGTTCTTGCTGTGCTTGACCCATAAGCGTGTTCAAACGCGCCTTCATATCTGGAAGTTTCTCCCGTATGTGGTTTATCAAAACCTACGTGGATTGAGGCAGGAATCACACATTTTTTCGCCACTCTCACGCACCTGATTCAGCGTACGGGCGAGGTACTTTGTCCCATTTTTATGGGCGATGTTCCGATACGCGGCATGGTTTTTGAAGAACTCGGATTCCGAGTCGAGAGCATCTGACATACTCTTCTCAGAGATGATATCCTGCTGGCTTCTGTTTACAACACCCATGAAGCCAAGCTTGAGAGGATATATGCGTCCGGTCAGGATATCGAGTGCATTCGTTCCAGCGTCCATGATGTCGAGCTTCGTCAAAACACCTATTGTTCGGCGACCTTGAGGGTCAACACTTCGTGCAAGCTTTAGCGAATCCGAGTTGGCAAGGTCCACATTCGCGGGGGAGACGGCAAGAATTACACTTTAGAGCTGGTTAGTCACAAATGATAAGCAGAAACCTCCTGCGCACCTGTTTGGCTTTGAGATGTACTCCGTAACCAGGCTTCTAATCTGGCGTTCTATGTCACTTGGCTGATCGCCTACCGGTATCTAGAATGCACGTTAACCCGGCTAGGGAAGGCCATACTAGTGCATTCTTCATCATTTACATACCTTTGTGAGTCCCGGCAGGTCTACCAAAGTAAGATCAAGAACATTGGGACTGTATATCCGGAGTGAAATCGGTAACCGGCTAATCCCTTTGTTCTGCCCTGCAACACGAAATGTCTCTTGCTCAATCTCCCGACGGACGTCATTGAAATCAGTGAAACGCTTTTCGACGTGAATGAATTGTCCCCATTCGGTGTAAGGAGGTGGACTTGAGGAAGGGTCCGGAACGGGCGTGTGAATGAGTTGGAGAACGAGGGGTCTGCGTGTGACAATGCCTTGACCACGGGGAAGGAAATCTCGTCCAACGATGCTGTGCGAAAATATGACATTGGTGATTGAGAGTGGAGACAAAGGTCGGGACATACTTCTCCAGCACGCTTGATTTACCTGCTGACTGGCTGCCCACCTGAATGGACATTAAGGACGGTTTTCCCCAAGTATGAGTGAAGACGTACAACCACTAGCTGGGGCATATCCAGCTCACCACCTGGGCAAATTAAGGTCACCCGTTGCCCAAGGGTATTACCATACGAATATGACGTTGGTACGCACCGAGATGGTGAAAGGTGTCTTGAAGACGGTTGACGAGCTTGATGAGGTCGGAATCCATCCTGATAGCAATGCAACTGGGTGCCTAATGGGAAGAAGACGTTGGCGGGAAGAGTGAACGGTGCTTTGTGGTCCCGAACGCGTGCTGAGCCCAATCGACGGCAAGGCGCACCAACGCGTCGCCACGGCCACTTGCAAGATTTGGCCTTGTTTGGTCTTATGGATTCATAGCTGGCAAGCAAATATTCTGACAGAACGAGTCCAATTGCGACAGACGGTCCTTCTATCATAATCTATCTAACTAAGACCGACTCTCCATTCAGATTGCCTTGGCTTGAACCAGGCCTGGCATGGTGTATGAGGCGAAGACCAATGAATATGTGTGATGTGATCACTCACGCTCAACTTCGGCGATAGCATTACTGAGAATGTCTTTTTGTGTCTTCTCGTCCTTGAGGCCGGTCATGACTTTCGCAATGACGGTCTTGGCCAGTTCAGTTTGCTCGCTCTCCTTCTGCTGTTGCTCGTAGCGGACCCAGCTGTCGAGAACGGATTTAAGTTCGCTCGCCAATGCGACCTTTTGACGCTGCACAAAAGCTTCGTTCTCCAACTTAGCAGTCTCCTGTCGCGCATATTCAGACCAGACACCACACATCGCAACTGGGTGACAGCTGACCTTCGAAAGGGTAAAGAGGCCCTCCGTCAGTGAAACGACATCCTTCATCTGCTCGACCGCATCGATGCGGTCTTTGACTGCCTGCGTGTGCCCAGCACGCGCATCGTTAAGGATACCCTTGATGCGTTCAATGTGGCCGCTTGCCCAACTCTTGTATGGTTCTTGGATTGCCTACAAGGCAATAAATACGTTTGGAAATAAACCCTGACACGACGCCAACCCACGTACCCGGTAAAGGTATGCGAAAAGGATGAAAGTGCCGACGGCTACGACTGTTTCCTCGTTCACAACGTAGATTTCTTGAGAGATGGCGGTCGCAAGAAGACCCGTTCCAAGGAGAGCTGCGCCAGTCTTCGTGATGAGACCCGGAGAAGAAGGAAGGGTGTTAATAATTTCGGAGGCGCGCTCTGCTGGTGGCGGAGGGTTGGCAGAGCTCATCGAACGACTGCACAGGGATTACTTGCTTTATTCATAAAGTACAGGAAAAAAACTCATACGCGGTGATGGCCCGAGCGACAGTTGGGACCGCGCGGGGTCGAGCTGTTGAAAATGACTAGTCATTACACAGGCCAGAGGTACAAATCTACTTAGCACCCACCTGACACCTTGAGAGAGTGTAGGGCAATCCTAGACGCCATGAACAAAGCAATAGACAGAGAAGAAGATCAACTTGGCCGAGTACACTTGGAATACCGTGAGAACATAATTATTCCGACTCTCCACGAACATAATTTCCCTTTTTATTACACAATCGTTCCTGCTCTCCCATGATTTAAACATGATGTACCCAAATGACGTGGCAGCCATACTGCTACAGTCTATGCGATAGTCGGACTAACACCACCTTCCCTTTTATTGCTGTCACCTGAGAAAAAATCTTTGACGTCCGTATTCCCTAACTTGACCCAGTTGAGACCTGCCACCATGAGGCACTGCCAGGTAGCCAAGTTGTACCTCGTACCTCGCATCAAGGGTCTACAATCAAATAGCCTGTTTCACTCTTAATACCATCAAAAGAGGCGCCGGGAGAACACCTTTCTCTCCACCATGCACTCCGAAGGACACTTATCATTTCACGTCTACAGAGTAGGTGGGTTTCTCGGTAACGACAAGATCGTTATGGCACAAGACAAAGTTACGGCTGCGTGCGTATTCATCTTTATCATTGTTCCATCTCTCCGTCGGTTCGTCCAATTAATCACTCTTGCAGATATTACCTCAAGGGTAGTCGGCGCGTTGCGCAGTGGGAATTCGCCCTCCATGCCAATGGCCCTGATGGAACTCTTATCTGCCGAGTTTCGTCCGGGTATACAGGGCCACCAATGATCGATGACATACCCTCAGGACCTACGATAGTGAACATCACCTCCGAACAGCGTTCAGTTAGCTTAGAAAAACGACGCGGAACACCCGTCGGCACCCAGTGGTTCAGGGGACCTGATAATATGGATTACCACTGGAGGTGCATCACACATTTATGGCGAAATGAGATGAAGGTACGCTCCTTATTGTTACGAATGGATTATTGTGACAACAATCACGTACCAAGCCATCTTTCTCAGTGTCTGGACACAAAAGGAGAGATTGTGGCAACTTATCGTGCGACTACGATGGCCCTTTCCAAGGATGGCGAACTGCGTATTTATCCGGTATGGGACCGCTCGCATTCTTCTTCCAGCAAGCTGTATACTCATTATAGTAGCCGGGTCAATTCATGATTGACCTGCTGGTCGCTACTGGCCTTGCGATACAAACACCGAACCATTAGCATGCAGTTCGATGCACGTAGTTACGGCGGGTATAATTGCGAAGTAGCAGGTCTGCTAGCGTATGTGATATCCGACTTATGTTTTTCTACTACTCATTCGGATTCAAAATAGCCGCGATGTTCGGTAACCATGATGCAAAACCATATGGACCAGCGAGTGTCAGCTGAGTTGTTCGGGTAGACTAGCAGATACTCGTAAGTTTCACAATGCCCTTGTATATTATGCTAGTGTTAGTGTTTTGAGTTTCAGCTATTCTTCGACACTCTTTACATCCAGTGTCGTAACTAGATGCCTTGGAACGCTCCAGGCTGAAACCCTCTTGTGGCTGCGGATCCTAGTTCGGGCGAGGGGGAAACCAAAATGTCTGGTATCAATACTACTTACAGCTCCCCGCATGAATCTAGGTTTTATATGAACGCAAGTACAAGCGCCCATGTATTCAAGTGTTTCAAGCAAATCAGTACGCTCCATTTGATTTGTCGGCCGGTAGATCCCCAAAGTCAATGTTACCTTGTAACTGCAAATCGCAGCACCGCCATCCGTCGTTATTGTAAGATTGATTAACGAAGGGTTGTGGGAGGTTATCTGAAACTGGACTCGCATACGACACGAACTGCACCTGAACCTCGGCTTCTCAAGTAACACACTATATATGCTATTTCTGGTAACGTGTCATCTCACCATTTGATCGTTTATCTGGAAAGAGAAACACCAGACACAAAATCAGGTTATGGTTCAGCATTTCTCAATCACATGGCGAATGCCTTGCGCAGGGGTTCGGTACGCTTTTCGCGCAGCGCCAGAGCGTCTCATAGAACAACGTCAATGTGAAACGCATCCGTTCGACGCCAATGCCGGTCGCGCCTCGTATATCTGGACCTATTTTACCTATCCCAAAGGCTCCCAACGCATATACTTTTGACGATCGAACTCTGAGCGGCCATAACGCCATCGAGCGAAGTGGTCGACGCTGGGATGGCCGAAACGCAACCGGTGTGTTTACATGTTTATCGAATCGGCGGTATTTGGGGCGATGACAAGATCATCAGGGCAGAGGACAAAAAGACACCCAGGTGAGTACCAGTTATTGGCGTGGACTGTGGTCCAATTGCTACGTCGCACCATGGCGCATACGCACGCCATCGTCATTGTCATCGCCATTGCTATAACCATCCGGCTTCGTCTTGTGGTCTTTTTCGTGTATATGTTGACGAACGTGTCAGATACTTTTTAAAAGGAACCCGATTCACAGCGACCTGGCAACTCGGCCTCCATGTCGGCGGCCCGAACGGAGTACTGGTCTGTCACGTCAAGTCGCCCTACCTCGGTCCGCCGATAGTTGCGACTGACCCAGGTCCCATCAGTATCACTTTTCGTTCGAAACGAGGACGTGTCGTCAACGTCCACCGCGGGAAGGCCCCGAATGGTACATACTCGTTCCAGGGGCTGGATGACAAGGCATGCCGTTGGCAGCCGAGTTCGCGGCGATGGGGGAACATAATTGAGGTAAGTGCATGATCATGGTCATGCTGGAAAGAGAACTGAGGGGGGAACGCGGCTTTGGATTCTGCATTGAACGGACAGTGTCTGAACTCCCAAGACGAGGTTGTGGCCACGTACCGCATCGCGGTGTTTGCGATGTTCAAGGACGGGGAGCTCCGCATCCATCAGGTTTGAGACATCTGTCGTGATTCATTCGTTCGTTCGATGATCTGACTGGGAAATAGCTTGGCCAACGTATGACGGACCTCATCGTTGCAACTTGCCTCGCTATGCGCACACCGGATCATTAGAGTATATTCAACGCCAGGCTCTTTTTCGCCATTCATTTGTGGTGGATCAAAGCTTTCTTGTTTTGTCGGTGCGTGGTTGGGTTGGCGCGCGCATCGCCAGTGTAGACTAATTTACCCCACCGTTTTGTTCTTCTCGTTACTTACATAAAGACTTTGGCCTGTTTGGACCATAGCCTGTTCGGTACACAACGGATTTTGAGATAAGTTTGAGGGACTTACAGCGGTTTTGTTCTACCGAACAGGCCAAAGTCTTCAGTGGCCGGAGCGAACAGAAGTATGGTAATTTAGTATATAATTACATATCTAGGACATCAAAGATAACTGTCGCAATTCGCGCGTCGTCGTCGTCCGGAGCAAGCAGGCGCATGAGGTGGGCCACGAACGGGCAAGGCAACGGGCAAGTGCGTGCAGTGGGGTGAAGAGACAAGGTATGGGGGGAAGACAGTTGGTGGAGATGAGACGAGCGGACGCGAGGTGGGGACGATGTGAGAGGGCACGCGGGAAATTGCAACGACCATGATGACGACATGACAATCACGCTGTCGCGATCAGCGTGTCGCCGTCGCCGTCGTTGGGGACAGGGAGATGATGGCAAAGAGAGGGCAAGGGCAGACACAGGGGTGAGACGAGGTGAGGGGACGTCTAGGAGGGAGAACGGGCAGTGGGGACAAGGGCGTGCGCGTGCATGGCGAGGGAGAGGCATAGAGTCCCGCCCATACCCTCATACAAATTGTATGGTTACCAGATGACCCCTTGGTACCCTCGTTCGCATGGTTCGTTCGATAAGCAACCTCCATTTTTTTAATTCAATCGATGGTAGTCGTGCGTGGTGTTGAGAACTTGTGCGCTGAGATGGTCGATGCAACCGAGTAGGCGTGGTTGCCATGTACGCCTGCGACGGCGTCATTGACGCTGACGCAGCTCGGGTCTCTGATGCTGCACTGCATGCTGTTCAAGTGGTCGTCGCCAATTTTCGAGACAGGCTTCAATGCAGACGCTGCCGTTGAACCACCTGCCGCTGGACCGGTTCCTGTTCATCAAATGATGCAGCACTTGGCAGTAGTTGGGCCTGTCAAGCTGCGTCGTCGACGATGACGACGTGGGTCTATGTGAGTGGGCATATGTTTTTTTAGTAATACGTCTTAGCTTGTTTCAAAGAACCTACTGATGACTCCGGTTGGTTCGGATGTGACTCGGATGCATTGGACGACGATATCTGATTTGATTACATGCGCTTTTGCAATAGTCTTGACACTAGACACCACATACCATTCAACATCATTCGTTTGGCCGAGGCGGTGATCGAGGGACTCCGTTGTAGAAAGGCAATTCAACTGCCTGCCATCATGCCGAGCGCACTGAGTCTGAAAACTGAACTGAGCGACCTCCATATGATACAGATTTGTGAGTGATTTGACGTGTCGCCCACTACATAGTCGTGATCAGGGATGGATCTGAATGACTATTCTACAAAGAGGTTCGATGAGATGCGCGTCTCGCCACTGGATGTCCTCTCTTCCAGCATCAAAGTCTATCAAAAAGGTATACATTATAGCCTCGGAGTTCTAACCATCCTCAAGCCCAAGCCACTGTATGTTCCAAGGGCGCATACGACAAAGGGATACACTGACAATATGATCAGGCTACTCGTGGCATACAAACCAGCGTGGTTTAACAGTCGACAATGTAGAAATGTATGAGCTGGTAAAACCGAATGGGATAGCCATCAATGTAACGGACTCGTCTAATCCTGATTTGTTCGTTGCTCTTGAAGTACGTGCCTTTTTGATCATGGTCTAGTAACCTCGTTGATTACTTCATAGGGTGGCGGGAATAATTTCGTACGCATGACTTCTCCGCCAATGATTCCCTGCTAATCGTACATAGGGTATTGTAACTAGATTTACATTCAAGACGTACCCACAGACACACGTTTGGGTATGTACACATCAATTCCGAACACTTGGACGGGCGTTCTGATTCCAGATGTAAAAGGGAGCTGCGTTGATCTATAACTCGTCATACATAGACCATGTGATCCAAGCGACTGCAAATTTTGCTGCAAACAACACAGACCCAAAGGCAGCGGCGATCATATCGTATAACTACCATGAACAGGTGAGTCCATTCTTTGGCCAAGGTTCTTGAATACGCGTTCGACAGACATTTATCTCCCACATAGCCATCCGCGGCCCTGTGGGGATTCTACGATGCGCCAGGACAACTCGCTGGAATCTTTGATGAATTCCTAGCCATCCCCCACGAGGGAGAACCTTTGGTACAATCGTTCCTTTCGTTTGTGATATCTCTCACCGCCACAAACCACGATGATCGAGCTCGATATGGCCATATTTCGTCAAGGCTGTGTGAGGGTCACTCAATACAATCCCACTTTAGAGCCCTCTTCAACACGGTCTCTACGACGCGTATTTCGGTCTCTCTCCTTGAGGCCGTCGTCAGCCAGTCGAAGGTAAGCAAGAGTTATCGTGTCAATTCTAAAGTACGCACCGTTGACGTATCTAATCTAGTATTGGGGGGAGCACCTCAGTGGATGTGTGACCGACATTTCGTATGGTGTGCAGCCTTTCCTTCCGACGCTTTTCGATCACAACACGACGTCATCGGCGTACCCACCTGACCGCACGCGACCGTTTTTCCCGCTCAGTTTCACCTTTGGATGGCTGTCGCCCGAAGTCGACCAGGTTGCTTACGATTGGATACGGGCGAGCGCAACGGCGCTGCAAGAGTATATCACCCAATATGATGGTGGTCAGAAGGATGCTATTTATCCCAACTACGCTCTCTTCGATACGACACTGGCCGACATGTATGGCGCCAACCTACCTTATTTACAGGCGATCCATGCGGAAGTAGACCCAGAGAACGTAATGGGTCTTGCTGGTGGTTTCAAGTTCTGATTTTGACTTTCTCTTCCATTCTTTCCACCCTCTTTCTTCGCTTCCCTGTGCTTTTCTTTTTACCATTTTGCAGTGTTGCGAGGTAGTAATAGATTTCTTGTATCTTTGCAGTTTCTAACTTCAAGCTCCTGACGCATAGTGATAGTAGAGCAAGATAGGGTGGCATGGCAGGTATCACAAGTGGGTGCAGTGACCTGCGTGAGCGATGAGGGACGAATCATGAATCAATGCGCGATGCAGTGCGCAGAAACAAGGCTCGGATACACCTTGCGCCGTTTTGCGGGAGATGACGTATCCTATATCCGACGAATTAACGTGCCACCCGGCGACGACGCTCTTATACTTGCTCAGTGCACCTTCGGCCGCACGAGGGTCTGGGAGCTCGTGCACGGCAGGCAGAGAGGCGTCAAACGTGGCGTCGGTCGCTGGTGCTGCCAGTTCGTCGCCGAACTGGGTCGACTGGGTCGTATCGGAGACGTAGACATAACTAGGCGCTGCAAGCTGTATATTGCACTTGTGGGTTCGTGGGCTGGTCGGCGCCAAGACTCAGTGGAGCGCGGAAACAAAGAACAAGCTATATAATATGTATGGTATTCATGGGGGGTTCCTGAGCTCCTCGTGAATTACACCCGTGTCGCACATCGTGGTAAGCTGCACTTCAGTGAGTGGCATGACATCTATTTCCGTTGTAAACTCTGCGCCAGACTCCGCTGGCTCAATTGCCAAGTGTAGATTTACGATCAACCGAGGGGTCTGATTGTTTGAGACAGAAGTTACTCCGGATCGTGCTGCATCGAAGTAAAATGCCGTCACGTACTAGAAGGGTGGGTATTACAGGCATCCATCTATGAGGGATATAGAATAATAAGCCGACGGGTCAATTAGGACACTCACGGAAAAAACACGTTGATGACGACCCCATTAAACAAAAAATAGATAGAAGACAGAAGCACGATGCCTGGAATAGGTTCGAATCGTCAAGATATCACAGCGGGGATGCACTAGACCTACCAACCACAATCCCAAGCACGAGCATTCCGTCTCGCATCACAACGGTGACAATCTTGCTGCGCCTGGCGGCAGGCTGGATTCCATGATATGTGAGAAAAAATAAAACACTCTGTGAGATGGCCATGCTGATCCCCATACACACAATCCTCGTAGGTATTTGAAGGATTACACAGTGGCCATCGACGACGGATTTTGGCATTGAAAATGTCTGAGTGATAATCGACGTAAAAAGCTCCAAAAATATCATGATGGAGGCGATTATGATTGCAATGTGGCGATGGCAATGTCGCTGATAGACAGCACGGACTAATGGCACAGATTCAACCACTTTGAATTCGAAATAGAGAGTAGTTTACTTGACTTACTTCGAAGGAACATTATTGCATCCAGTGACAGCTGCAAGAGCTGAAAATCGACAGCTTCTAATGAGTAGAAAACCTCGCAGGTTGACACAGGAACTGAAGAGCATGACGCAAAGAAGTAGTGCCAGATCTGGGTACCACTAAAGATGGGAATTAACATGCAAAGCGAGCCCTAGAAATGTAACGAAGAGCACATTTGGTTCACCATTCCAAACCACTTTGCGAAGAGGTACAAAAACTTCACATGCATCCGACCTGGCCGTCTAGCCAAGTATGTGTGAATGTTTACCCCCTCCGAGTTGTCGGTGTGACAACTTACGACCAAATGTGAGCGACCTCGTCATCTAGAGTGAGGAGATTATCCCAGACAACCAACGCCATAGCAGCTCCTTTGAAAGGACGAGCGCAGTCAGGTGAATAGCCTGTAGTTACCTCCCCACGTTGTAATGATAAGAAGCTCACCAGAAGATAGGAAAGTGACCTGGGATATTTGTGGGTCTGCTGGTGGACCCAAAACGAACCGACCTTGTAGCTGGACCCCCGACATGAACGTATCTAATGTTACCACCGTTTGGAGGTGAGGACTTGTCCTTCTTTTACCAAGCTACAAGCCCGTGAAAGAGCCAGTGCCACTCGCAGTCCAGAAGGGGGCGTGGATAGACTGTGGATGGAAGGAAGGGAAAGATTTTCAACGAAATTGGAACTGATGGCCATTTAAGATCCCCTCCTGACTTACCTCGCCAGGGACTGGCTTGTAGCCTTGTTTAAAAACCAGAGGTGGCTTGGGCGATCCTCTCGGAACCCTTACCAGTGTGGAAAACTACAGCCGGCGTCATCTTGCTGTCTTCTAATGAGGCTAGGCGATCATTAGCGCTGGCAAGGTCGTGATACTAAGCCGTTGGCGAACGGGTTATTGTTTCAGAATAGATGCGTGTGTCCGGCTAGCTACTAACTTTACTGCATGAGGCTTGCCGCGCACGTGTCGAGCACATCGCTTCTTGTCTTTCAGCCCTGCAATCCGAGAAAATCGCACAGGACTCCAATTTTTTGAAGGCAGACTGACGCGTGGCAGCAAGGGGCAGTACCTCGCCATCCGCTCCGAACCACACTCCGAGAAGATTCGCGACCAAAAACTCCCAATGATCGGATCGCGTAATATCCGAGTTCTCTGTAAGTTACAATGACAAGACAACGGATAGCTGCCACGGCCCGGGCGGTAAATTCATTATCGAAATCAACCCTTGATATTGCATGCTTAGATGTGTCCTTTTCTCACCGAGAAATTACATTAAGCCCAGTCAAAATTCCTGACTTTATGCCCAAGTTACCAACGTGAACTGGACGAAAAATGTGTGAACGTAAAGCCTACCTACAAGTTTGAGCTCCGAACGCTGTACGAGCATTAGCGAAAGTGTGTGTGTGTGAATATTT
>JBBPRM010000116.1:0-28518 GCA_038092995.1 Xerocomus minutiporus | reverse complement strand
CTCTCTCCTCCTCCTCCTCCTCCATCATTTCCCCCTCTTCTCCACTCCTCCTCTATCATCCCCCCCTCTCCCACCATCATTCCCCCTCCCTCTCCCCTTTCCCAAAAGTGTAGTAAAAAGTATAGTGAAAGTGTAGTAGTGAAAGTGTAGTGCAAAAGACTTAGTAAAATTTGCCACTGTGCAGTGTTTGCATTTGTTTGGTCATCCAAACATATATAAACCCCTCATTCCTTATTCCATCTACACTATTTTACTACACTTTTTCACTACACTTTTTCCTACATTCATAGTAAATCAGTCATACTAATATCCTAATCTATTCACTAATTACTATTCTTTCTATCTCTAGTCATCTTTATGTGTCGTGTTAGGGTAAGTTCATGTTGTCATTTGTTTACCACCCTAACTAATCATTTCCTATTTTAGTCTTGTGTTCTCTTATGTATATATTGTTTGGTAGTTGTACTGATGTAATTATATACTTGCAATTATATCTTTTCTATCATACTTTGTATGATTAAGATTTCACAATTAAAATTTGCTATAGTTGTTTGTCATGCTGTTACACACTAGACTATACTAGGAGAGTCTGGGAGAGTCTGGACATATTCTGTCACAGTCTGGACACAGTCTAGAGGCTACTGTCCAGCTCTAGCCAGTTGGGAACCTAGCTGTCATACTGTCCAGTTCTGGCCAGTTCTGTCTAGTGAGAGGCTGGTTTGCTGATCTGGGCCATCTGCCTGTTAGCCAGGCTAGCCTTCTCAAATATCGCCCATGAATCAGATTTCTTTTGAAAGAAGGCAACTGTCCACTGAAACTTGGAAGTTATGAGTTCCACCTCTTCTGCCCAATGGTCCCAAGCGGCCTTTGCCCTTAGCCAGTTAATGCAATAAACTAAATTATGAATGAGTGGAATACTAATTTTGGATGCATTACCTCACTTACATTCAGACATCCAATGATCTGCGTCGATCTCTTGTGAGATATCCATCAACCAAAACCATGTGAGATTCTCATTCTGATGTCCATTTCTATTTGGATTCAGGATATTTGCACTTACCCGTAAATCCTCCTCTCTTATTTCCTTGTACCTGTCCAAAGTCTCCTCATCTGCAGTGAGAGCAACCATTGCAGAGCGACATTTCTTGCATATCGCTGTGTGTTTCCTGAGCATATCATTGACAGACTTCAGCTTTCCCCATGCTCGGGTCTTGGTGCCTTGACCCTCTGCATGATGAATGTCATTTCGGAAAAGTATTGCTTTATCTGCTAATGCCAGACAGATTGCATGAAGTGCATCATTTGCCTGGCCCATCCGCAATGCAAGCTATTGATCCGTAATGTCCACAATCTCATATTGCCCACATGTCTCATGCCCCAAACTTGATGGAAGAGGGAGGATCAGTGGGCAGATCAGTGGAGGTCTTGAATCCTCCATTGAGTCACCTCCTTCTTCATTGGAACTGCTGTCCAACTCATGTTCAACATCCTCTGAATCACTCATAGCCTGTCCAAGGAATCTGGGTGCCTCCATACAAAATTTCTGAATATCTACAGAGACCCGATCTGACCTGTGGGCAAGCACTAAACTATGCTGTTCCATAGCATGGGAACCCACAGCCCTCTGGTCCTTCCCTAGGCTGATTAAGGTCTCTTCGATATGAAGACCTTGGGAGAGTGTTAGAGTTGTGTAAACTCCTATTGCGAACTCTGGAACTCCGGAGTTATGGCGTGTGGTTGGGACATTGGCTTCACCTTGTGTGGTGCGCCCTTGTCATAAGTCCGGTCCTGGAACTTCGGAGATGGGACTCATAAGTTAAGTATAAGTCCTAACACGAGAGTGCTAGAACCTAAGCGGAATTGGTCGGAGTGAGACGAGAAGGACAGGAGTGTGATCAAGTCGATATTCGAACTGATTAACTACGACAAGTAGTTAGGGTTTATATATGGAGTCTAGGTATCGTAGAGAGAGCAGAGGCGCAGTCTGCAGGTCAGGTCCGGAGTAATACTATGGAATACTGTGCAACTGCGTAGTATAACTAAAAGGAGTCTAGTATAAGAATTCAATAGAGATGAGTAGAAAGGGATAGAGTGACGGATATACAAGTCTGACCGCCTGCGACTGTGTCATGGGCAAGAACGCTCTGGAGTTGGTGAGGAGTTGGTCTGGAGGTCCGGAGTTGGACTTTGTTGAAAGTGATGGATATGACAGAGAGCCATGTGGCCGCACCATGCAAGGCGGAAGGCCCAAGTTTCCATTGAGAAAGGAGATCTAACTCAATTGTCCGTAGAGTCAGGGCTGGTGGGGCAGTTGTCTTTTTCGAGCAGGTGATGAAGTCTTTGACAGAAATACACACCTTTAGTAGTTTTTACTTGGAATATATCCATCACCGAGGGATCATTTATTATTTGATTATATGCACTGTGCTTGTCATCAAACCATTTTTCTTGTAGTTCATTTGGTACCTTGTCATCAATCTTCCCAAAAGTGGTTGTGGCAGATTTAAGTCCTGTCTGAGCGGCCTCATACTTTGATCTCAGTGCTTTTCCTGTGATCTTCAGTGAATATTTTAATGAATCTCAGGAAAGAAGGTCCAAACTCATGTGGATCATTTTCATAAAATTGGAGTCGTTCATCTGAGAATCCAGGAGTTCTTGGCAATGTAGTGCCATCATGGTGTGGGTGGATACGGAAATGATGTTGAGAATTGACCGGAGTGTTTCTATGATCTCCCCATCGATCCACCCCACTATAGAGGGGCATATCACAGGAAGCATCTAGCTTGATGGCCATGGACATGCCATATTCTGATACCTGGTGTGATCTCAATTTCCTCTGGGATGTTTATAAATTTGTTTTGGATAGTCCTTTCATACAGTTTCCACATGTATGAGCAATTGACATCATAGAATAGAGATACCCGCTTGATCCCGTCCATGTTGTAAGAAAGTGCATTTGTGAGTGAGTAATCCATGTTAACCTAACTGTGGAGACCTTAGAATAGCCTTTGATGCTGTGGGACATCACTTACCACTCCCCTTTTGGAAATCGACCACAGAGTGTGGCACAAAGCATCCATGCCACACACAAGCAGTCGCACCAATTCTAGTCACCTCCAAATTTCCACGGCTAGTATTAGCCAGGACCAGGACCTTAGTGTTGCCACAGCTTGGCTAGACTTGGCTGAGCTCGGCTGTCTCCCTGCTCAGCTACCCCACATAATTCGCTAGGCTCAGCGCAGTTAGCCGACTGAACTGACTTTAGCTGCCTCCTCATTGTGCAATGTGTAGCTGAGTCTGGAATCTGGATTCGAACAAAACTACAATACAATAGTACACAATCAACATTCAGCCAAGTTCAACAACAAGAATTATTGTCACCTTTGAGTTGTGCAGGGTGTTTGCAGAAGGTGCTTTGGATGCTTTACACGGGCACATAATTCGTATAATTTTCTTTAAGCGCTCATCAGATCAGAACACAGTTAGAACTTGGAAAAGTTGGTACTTACACTGGCAATGCATGGCTTTCATGGTGACCAGCTTCGTCATCTTGCTCTGGACTATGTTGCGAGATCGGCACAAGCTTGATTCCTCTCATTGGTGGCATGGATGACACTGCGGGTAGGAGGAGTGTCTGTGCGTAGTTGTAATCTGGTTTCTCCATGAAGGACATGTCACGAGCATAACAAAAGAAAGAGAATAACTCATTTGGTACACTGCTACTTTGATTGAACCGGAGGGACTCCTTCATCTGTCAGATGAGTGAGGATGAAGGACATTGTTCACTTTGCTCCAACCATGGCAATGATCCACAGTGTAGAAACATCAGAGAGTACACCTAGTGTTTAAAAGTCCAGTTCAGTCCTTTTTTTTGCCTTTTTAGGGGCAATCGGACCAAAACCAGACTAATTACCTTCCATATATGGCTTGGACCACACCAAGATCGAAAAACCGGTCCTAAATGGTCGTAAACAGTTTTAGGACCAATTGCAACCAGTCTTTTGAAAGACTAGTGTTACAACCCCTATTGTGTGGGAATCATGCTCCCCACTATATATACGAAATATTCCATGGATCAATAGCTATCTATCCACCTCTTGGTAAAGTGATTTGGACCACAGGAACAGGAGATATGACTTTTTAAAACTTACATGTCATATGTATATTATCAAACCTATGTAAAAGTCAAATATGGTTCAATAAATTCGAAGAAAATATGTAAAAATACAGGAAAATTAGGGGAAGTAGTCCAAATTAGGTAGTGTGGCTGTACACCAGTTGCAACCGGTTGCAACTGGTCCTAACCAGTCTTTTATTTTAGGTTGACTCAAGGCAACTGCAACTGGACTAGTCAGCAACTGAATGCAACTGCAACTGCAGTCCAGTTGCTGAACCAGGCTGAACCAGTCTAGTCCAGTCCAGTTGCCAGTTGCGGTACCAGTTCACAACTGGACTTCGAAACACTAGTTTTTTGTGCTGTAGTGCAAAATGTGAGTTAACATGTATAACAGTACATGAAGTGCCACTGACAGAATATAGAAGGGAATGTTCCCAAACAGCCAGCTGCTAGATTGTATGCCCATAGAAGAGGTGGAGAAAATCTTGTCTGTGATGTCCATTATTGACCTGGCTGCATATGCCGGGACATTGAAAACAAATTGCACTGTCATGCAAAACACCATTGCCATATGGCTGAAGACAAAATTGACTACCTTTGGAGTGCCTGTCCAGGTGTTCAGTATATGATGCATAGTGTTTTGAAGTCCAGTTGCGAACTGGTACTGCAACTGGCAACTGGACTGCAGTTGCAGTTGCATTCAGTTGCCGACCAGTCCAGTTGCAGTTGTCTTAAGTCAACCTAGAATAAAAGACTACTTAAGACCAGTTGCAACCAGTTGCAACAGGTGTACAGCCACACTACCTAATTGGGACTACTTCCCCTAATTTTCCTGTATTTTTACATCTTTTCTTCAAGTTTATTGGACCATATTTGACTTTTATATGAGTTTGATGGATATACATGTGACATGTAAGTTTAAAAAAATCATATCTCCTGTTCCTGTGGTGCAAATCACTTTACCAAGAGATGGATAGATAGCTATTTAATAGTGGGGTTCACAATGGCTATTATTCAGTTTTGGAGCAGTTCAGAGTCGCTCTGAAGTGCTCTGAAATGTTTTGGAAAGAAGTGTAGCTTTTAAATTAAAAATGAAACTCAGACTACTCTGACAGTGCCGAGACTTGCCGGCTGTGCATGCCGAGCTGTTGAGTTTTGAGACAAGTCTTGTCTCCGGAACACTCGGAAGTTCTTGTGCATGGAATACTTTGGAAGTTGTGTGCAATACTCGGAAGGCAAATATTGGAGTGGAAAGAACTGGATAAAATGACTCCGACTGACTACATCTCACCACATCTCACCAACCCACCCCCATCTCACCCACTTCCATGCCTCGCATATCTGAATGCCAGGAACTGCTTGATGCACTGCATGTAGTGGAGGCTAGAGAACAAAATATGGCAGCCCTTGATATGGAGAGTGACTTTGACTCCGATTTTGACGACGAGGACAGTGATCTATTTGAGGCCATCATTATCCCCCCTCCCGCTCCTATTCCCCCTCTTATTCTCCTTGACACTCTCAACTCTGAAGATGAATCAGATGACTGGGAATCAGATGATAGTATGCATGAGCGAGACAAACCTTACCAGCAGCTGCTTGGTGAGATTGTCGCGCTCATCGATGAGGTGGAGAGAACATAGTTCTTGAACCGTTTGAATGTGCCATTGTTGTGTGCTACACAACTCCATCTGCTTGAGCATTTCGCAGTCTTCCAGCCACATCTTCCGCAGGAAATTGTATGTGGACCCTGCAGTATTCGACAGTATCATCAATAAAATCCGTGGACACCAGATTTTTGACTCACGAGGACACAATCCACAGCTTCCTGTTTTGATTCAACTCGCTATATTCCTGAACCACACAGGGCACTATGGAAATGCTATCTCTCCAGAGGATGTGGCACAATGGGCGGGAGTCAGCGTTGGCTCAGTGGTCTACTGTACTCACTGTGTTATGGTCGCCCTGCTCAGCCATCACAACAAGTTTATTCAGGTACCAGAGGCTGATTCACAGGTGGCAGCGTTGTCGCAGATGTTTGTAGAGGAGAGGTCATGCCCGGGTTGGCGGAACAGAATTTTTGCAGTCAATGGCTCTGCTATTCCTTTGTTTCAGAAACCGGGTTATTTTGGGGAGACATTCTATGACCGGAAGTCAAACTATTCTTTGAATTGTCAGGTGCGTACCACTTAAAAGTCTCCATCCATTGGCTAATCAGTCCAACAGCTTGTCATCATGCCACATGATTTGAGGATTGTTGACTATGGCCTTGGCCATCCACATCAGCAAAATGTCCGTTTGCCATGAAGGTGCCACCACACGTCAACAGCAACACTTTTGACCAAACTAAAGTTATAGAACACATATATTAGATGTTAAAGAAAGGCTATAAAAGTTTTAGGCAATGTTATAAGGCAAGTTCAATTTTTAGCCATGTATTTTCCAGAAAGGTACCCCCTTTTCCAGAGCTCCCAGAGCTCCCAGAGCATGGCTAGTTTGCTGATGCAGGTAGTATGCACGACACACATGCCTGTTTGGGGACACGGATTGCACGAAATACAGGATTAATCCCCAACGACCACTGGATTTGGGCAAATAGTACATATCCGATGAACACTTGGTGTGCTGTTCCTTTCAAGTTGACAAGACTTGGTGGACTATCGCGATCAAAAAATGTTTACAATAAACATCTTTCAAAGGTGACTTACCATGCTGAACCATGTTCTCGCTCTGTGAAGGTTTGCGTTCATGTAGAGCATGCTTTTGCAGTGTTAAAAGGACACTTTCAGTCCCTCTGTGAGTTGCGGTTGGTTATGCATACACGTGAAAACGTGAGAGTTGCGGTGCACTGGATACAGTGCTGCATGATCCTGCACAACATGATCATTCAGTTTGAAGAGGAGTTAGGAGTGGAAAAATCAGTTAATTGGGCTCAATGAGAGGGAGTAGAGCCTTATCATCTGGTGGTGCCGGTTGTTGTTGAAGTTAACAAAGCGACATCAGGGCATGTGTTTTGTATGGAGTTGATGGAGTGGCTCTTTGACCATCTGAATAATTAGAATCAAGTAGCACATCCCATTGGGGTATAGAGCATGGCAAAAATGACATGTACACAAAAGAAACAAATGACCAGTGGTGGAACATGATGTGTGATTGGTGGTGAGGGAGTGGTGATCGGCAGCGACAGGCAATAAATAGGAACAAGAGGCAAATACAAGCATGTAAGAAGAAATCCAGTGGTGAGCGGAACATACATGTTGTGGATGGAGGGGAAAAAACATGATGGGCAAAGAGTGAACAGATGCTTGTTAGGGTTGAGGTATGTCCAATGAGGGGCGGCCCCTCTGGCACATCCCTTCCAACTGGATCTGCAATTGTAACATTTTGACCTGTCGTGCAATACAGTTTTCTTCGGCATTCTTGAGCTCAATGTCCTTCTGCACCTGATCGAGCTCATGGCGATGAGTCAGGTCAGCATTTGTATGCTCATTGGTAAATCATTCACGTTCCATCTCCAGCTCTTTGTCCCGCATAGCAAAATTCATACGAGCAATATAACGGCAGGTCTGTTGGCTGTCTTCTTCGGCATGGCTCTCAGTATCCCACGTGAAATCACTGAGCTGCTCATTGAATTCGTTCTTGAGATGTGCAAAGGCGGAGGTGGCTTTTTTGGTGGTAGAACCACTGGGACTGGCGGCGGAGGGGGAAGCTGAGGGAACACTGCTAGAAGACCTTGAAGAATGCAAGGGACGAGTATAGGGTATCTGCTGTTTACGGAAAGCAGCATGACTATCCGAGGATGGCATTCTCATCTTTCCCACAGCCTTCGTCAAGATTCCTATCGTTGGCAGATCAGCTGTGGGAAACTGGATGGATTGGTTAACATTAATACAATCATAACACACATGCCAAATGCTTAGTACCTGGTTGTGGAATACACTCGCAAATGAAAAGGGAGCAAGATCTGCATCATCGGATGCTATCGGGTCATCTTCAAGGCCAATAGGCTGTTCTGCCATCTCCCAATCGTCACCATCAACCTCCATATTGGCTCCATCTACATCACCATTATCTGGAATGATCTCGTCATTGCCAACATCATTGATATCATAGAGTGATTCATTGGAAGCATTTGGGTCTTCGTTCTCTTGGACATTGTTACTTGGTTGTGTATGGGGAATACAAGACAACATGCTTTGAACATGATCCTCTGTCGGATCAGAGCAAATGAGATCACTATTGAATCCTGGAATATTGTGCGAGATTTCGTCTAGTTGATCATAGTGAGGAAAGTCTTCTCTGATCTTGGCTGTTGGGGAGGTTGTAAGATGAAGAGTAATTTTACAGACACAAAGAAGAAAGAGTACCATGGAGGTTTGGTTGTGGATCATCCGGATGAACACCTGCTCCAGTTTGCTTCAATGTTCTATGGTGGTCCCGATATTCATGTTTCAAACTAGATAAAATTAAACTCAAGAAAGGAAAGGATGGAGAAGAGAAGGGACATACACAACCAACCAATTGCCTATGGATGATGCAAACCTGTCAGGGTTATCTGAGTAAGTGGGGTCATTGCCATCAAAGATTGCCTCAGCGATTGCGGCATAGATATTCTTCTTCCGAGTTGAAACAGGTCACTCACTGGGAGGAGGGGGAGCAGTTCCTGGTGGATAACGATTGTGATAGAGAATATGCATGTCTGCAGGGTGGGTTACAAGCCATTTGACAAGGGCCTTGACACAATCTTCATCCCAAACAATATTTGGAGGTCTTGGTGTCAAACATCCGTGAACTCCACTATTGATCCATGGAATATTTCGTATCTATAGTGGGGAGTATGATTGGTGCTTCTTCATGTGGTTGTACATCTTCCAAGGGTCTGAGGAAGTCCAGGAAGGGATTGCTCCAAGATGTTTCAAGGAAAGAAGAGTGATCATTTGGTATCTTGGAGGAGAAAGGTGTGAGGAGTCATACAAGCCTTTAAGACTTTTCAGTACTACACTGGGAGCATATACAGCTATGTAGTGTAAAACTTATCAAATCCAATGTGTCGGCGGCAGTGGCAGTGCTAGTGTTGTCACAGTTCAGTTGACTGCAAACTGGTTTAGTTTTCTTTGGTTTTGACAACAGTTTGGTCTTATTATGTAAACCCAACTATTTACACACCACAGTTCCAATTTAATCTGGTTCAACCTCGGTTATGGACTACACAAAACTACATAATGGTTCCAACCAGTTTCAACCAATTCTCACAATGGTACATACAAGATCTTATATACAAATATGTCCAAGGCCATTGCGATGGGTATAAGTATCCATAACTATGGGTATTATATGAGCATATGAATATATTTGATATCAACTCTTGCTATTGGTCATTTGTAACTGCAAAATAGGCTGAGGGTATGTGAGGGTATCATGGGTATACCCATGCCAATCCCTAGAAGCGCCAACACTTACCAGATCCAAAATGATGTGTTTTTTTGCCACAAGGATATACTTTTTGTCCCAGTGGTTTCTGATCCAGCTCATTCAAATGGAGGGCTCGACAACTAAAAAAAAACATGTCAGGTTGTGTGCAAGACTGATGGTATAACATACACATTGCGATAATGTAAGAGTTAGGTATGTAGTGTTTGAAAGTCCAGTCTGGTTTAGTTTTTTGCCTATTTAAGACATAACTGAACTGAAACTGTCAAAAACCAGTTATAAACTGTCAAATAACCAGTTATAACTGGTTTATTGAAATACCAATGTTACCTCTATCATTCGTGAGAATCATGCTTCGTCACAGTCATACGAAATATACTATGGATTCCTGGCTACCTACTGACCGTTTGGCCAAGCAATTTGGCCATGATATGACTGAGATAGCATGTTTTAAGAATGCATGTCAATCAATCAGTTCAATATTGATACTAAAGTAGTCACAGATAGTATTCACATCCATTAAAGTAGTGAACAGTGGCTAACCACAATATAATAATAGTCATTGTAGACCTAGAAATTGTAATGGGGAGTGATATTTTCACATCAGAGATATGACATTGTATATTTAGTAGTCAAAATTCATAAACAACTATAGAAATCATCTAAAAATCAAGGAAAAAATTGGGAAAAATACAGAATACTTAGGGGCTGGCTGTGCATCACTTATTTTATTTCCAAAAAATCAATAACTGAACTGAAACTGATCATAACTGATCATAACTGGTCATAACCATAACTGAAAGTTCAGTTATCGTCAGTTATAGTTCAGTTCAGTTTCAATTATTTATCAGTGCTGTAACTGGACTTTCAAACACTAAGTGGAGCCCACTGGAGACCCCATGGATGTTGATGAAGTTGTCCCCATTGTGTGAATACATTGATAGCTCTCGCAAGCTGAAGGAGAGCTCTGCCTCCAGTGACCTGCGAGATGACTCAGCACACGCATCTGAGAATAGTGACTCAATACAAGAGCAGTTTGTTCATTTCTTACCATCATCATGCTGCTACTGACTGAAGCCACCCTTTTCTTCGGCAATCTCCTCTTATTGCACACCTCCAGCAATGATAGCCAGAATACCCTGTGTGGCAAGGTTCACAATTGGAGAACATTTGTTAAAGTCCCGATTCGAGAAGCCACACAGACTCATGAGGATTGACTCTGCCCGATTTGCAAGCCAGTTCCCCCCCTCCCCCTCTGCCATCCAGCTTATCAACTAGCACTACTGCTGTCAGCTCAAACTGAAAGAATGTATCTGTCAACTCAGGATCCTCTAGTAAGCAACAATTAAGTGCACTTCACGAAGAGCCAGTCAGCAGCTTTGACAATGATATCCTGGACAATTCCAAGGAACGGGCAGCTCTGACCCATATTTTGTCAAAGGGAAAAGTGATGGTCTGTTTCTTGTTCTTCTGTTTTTCTCAGACATCAGCCTGTAACTACTTGTAGTCTGTGCTAGCCACCTCAAATGATACACCTTTGAATGGCATGCCTGAATCGATTGTATGGCTCCCCAAAAGGAAGCTGCCCGAGGATGAAGACAACTCCCTTGTGTCGGCTGAGATATGTGATGAAGACTATCTCAATGTGGAGCCCATCAAGTTGGACCCCGAGGACTACATTGAGTAGAACTACAACATAGACATCAAAGGCAACTTTGAGGAGAGTTAGTAGAAGGTGGAGTTGAAGAAAACCAAAGTCGACAAACGGGCTCAGGGTTACGACTCTGAGGTTGAGGTAGTAGCCTCAGGTGAGGCACATCGGACAAAGACAGATAATTCCCACACAACTACACAGGTTAGAAACCTTGTGTATTGCTCATGTTTGAAGTTCCCTGACAACAATCACTCATGTACCTAAATAGACAAATGTGATGGTTGACAGTGGCATACTATCTTCCAAAAAGGTTGAGACGGTACCAATGACTCATATGTAAACTACTGCAAAAGGCAGGACCACATCAAGGGATGACTTGGATGCCAGCTCAGAATTAACAGCCACATGGTTCAAGCAGGAACAATGGAGGCGTAAAGTCATTCTCATGTTGTCGCTCTGGACTGCTGCACAACCCAATGTCTGGGCTATCTCGAAGGAGAAGATCATTGGTGTCTTGAAGCACATCCTTCCAGAGCTTGTTGAACTTCCAGATCAGTTTATGGCACAGCACAAGGTCGTTGCAAACATAAGTTGTTTTCTCATTCGTTATCAGCTACTAACAAGTAAATATGCATACCAACAACTTTGTGACTGGCGTCACAGTGTTGGATCTGCTGCACCCTTATTTTGTGCAAGTTTTTTTAAAGGTATAAAGCAGGAGGAAATAATTCAAGAAGCAAGGGTCTTTTTGAAGAAACATGCTTACTTGTATGAGAACCTAGATGTTGGTGACCACACCAAAGCATTTTGGTCTGCCTTTGTAATGACCCTTCTCGCTGAAGCCTACATTCCCACTATCAAAGGGTTCCTTAACATCTCCTCGCTCAACATATTGGGACTATGCAATAGTAGCATATCTGGGATTTTGGGTCTTTGTGGAGCTGTGGTGAGTCTTATATTCTCTGCTCCAACAAAGGCTGGATGTGAGGTTTAAGGTTCTGCATCACCCTCTGGACCTATTCAGGGAAGATCTAGACCAAAGAGCGGAAATGCTAAGGCATATGAGAGGTACATGAGGTAGAGGGACAAGAAACCTAAAGGAAAGGGTAAGGTGAGACCTAATGATGATGGCACTGTAGATCTAGCCTCTATGGTTGTCTCTCGAGATGATGAAGATGCCTACAACCAACCAATGCTTGCGAGCGTTGAGGAAGAAACAATTCTTGACCAGGAAAGTATTCCTTCTCTCATTCAGGAAGAAGAACAAGTCTATAATGGTTGGAACAATGATAGACTAGACTTCACAATGAATGATAGCATGATTGTTTCAGACTCTCAAGTTGAACCATGGCCAGGACACTCTTTTCACTATGAAGAATGCTCCTCTAACTGTCTTTTAGAGCATTGTTTCGGAAACAACTCCTTTGCATTCAACTTCCAAGTACCTACCTGACCAGCTTCTCGCTGAGGAACCATTACAAAGCCCAATGGCTTTACCGATGACCCATATGGAGATAACTGTTGAGACAGAAATGGAGCTTGGAAGAAGGGACTGGATAGCAGGGATTTTATTTACTGGATAACGACCCATATGACGGAGAAACCTGTGACTTTGATTTGGAATATGACTCTACTTACCTGTACTTTGCTGGATCAGCAAAATCAGAGGTTGGACAACATTCAACTTGAGATCATTGGATGGTAGATAGTGGTGCTACCCATCACATCTGTTAGAGTTGTGCAAACTCCTAAGTGTGAACTCCGGAACTCTGGAGTTGTTGCGTGTGGTCGGGACGTTGGCTTCACCTTGTGTGGTGTGCCCTTGTCATAAGTCTGGTCCCGGAACTTTGGAGGTGGGACTCATATCAAAGTGTAAGTCCTAACACGAGCGTGTTAGAACCTAAGCGGAATTGGTCGGAGTGAGATGAGAGTGACAGGAGTTTAATCAAGTCGATATTTGAACTGAGGTAAATACATCGGAGTACTCAATGGAATAAGGCTTTACACAAATCCCTTCTAGAAATGGGATTTAACAGAATCCACTCCGATGCCAGAGTATATGTCTTCTTCAAAGGAAAAGACATAATGATCATCTTGATCTATGTTGACGATGCTCTCTTTATGGGAAGCAACAAGTCACTAATTCATGATCAAATAGGAAAGCCGAGATCTTGGACAAGCAGCTAAGTATCTGGGAATGCAGATTACCAGAGATCGATCACAGCAAACTCTGAGATTAGATCAAATCAAATATGCTGAGAAAGTCATTGAACAATTTGAATTGCAAAACTGCAAACCAGCATATGTCCCTCTCCCATCCAGCTACAATCCGGAATCATTGACAAAGGAATCCAATACCATACTCCAAAGTCTTTATCAATCGGTCATTGGATCATTGTTATACATCATGCTTGGAACAAGACCAGACCTTGCTTTTTCAGTAATCAAAATGTCACAGTTCTCAGCCAATCCAACTGAAGAACATCTAAACAA
Source organism: Xerocomus minutiporus (assembly GCA_038092995.1). Taxonomy (NCBI): domain Eukaryota; kingdom Fungi; phylum Basidiomycota; class Agaricomycetes; order Boletales; family Boletaceae; genus Xerocomus; species Xerocomus minutiporus. The sequence goes on along the minus strand of JBBPRM010000116.1, from coordinate 14,824 downwards.
AGCACTATACATTGTGCGATACCTGGCTAGCACCAGAGACCTATGCTTATCTTATCAGGGAAACAACCAATTGGGTTTCCTTACATACAATGTTAAGGGACTGAGGGCGACTAGCCAAGCTTGGGACCAACTCAGGACAACTCTACAGTCTACTATGAGTAACCAAGAATGATATTGAAGATGTAGAATGAAGATACAGTACCTGCAGTCTACTGTGAGTAACCAAAGAGTCTCAGAGTGGACTTGCAGGGAGGTGTGTGCGCTTCAAGTAAATACTAGCAAACAACTAGCAAGCCACATCAGCCACATCATCAGAAAGTGAAATAGGCGCCACACAAGCGCAGAATAAAGCTAGAAAGATCTAGAAATGTGGTAGGAAGGAAACTTGAACATGGAGAACATCATGAGAATAAAATCAAGTCGAATAGAGTGTGAAATCACGAAACTTAACATACAGTAACACTGATTGGGCAGGTGACATCGACACACAGCGATCTACTACCGGATATTGTATATTCCTGGTTGATGGGATAGTCTCATGGCTATCCAGACGCCAACGGAAGGTTACATTGTCATCAACAGAAGCTGAATGTGTGGGAATGACTGAGGCTGTAAAACAGCTCATCTGGATCAAGTCATTATTCAAAGAAATTCAACATGATCTACCACTCTTCCACCTTTATGTGGATAATCAAAGAGCCATCTTCCTATCCTCCAATCCAGCCCAAGAAGGATGCACAAAACACATTGAAATTCCTTATCATTTCATTAGGGAATGTGTCCAAGAAGGTTTGATCAAACCTTTCTATATTGGAATAGAGGAACAGAAGGTGGACATCTTTACCAATTGATTGGCTATGCTAGCCTGGGAAGGGTGACTGGTCCACTGGCCATTTTCCCTACGACAATTGAGCAATGTGTGAGTGAGGTGGCATGTATATCACTCACCTGGAAGAATGATGTTGCATCCTCCACTGAATTCAGGAGCCAAGTATCCTCGCCACCCCATATCTCGGAGACCTGAATGTCCCTCCCATGGAATCCAATCTCAGCTCCCATCCTAGGACCAATGTTGGAATCAAATGAATCATCCGAAAGTCAGAATCACAGAACCTCTGCAGTGCCATGCGAACCTCAGTGGGGTGATTGCCCTTGTTGTAAAATGCATTGAGGCATGCCAGCAGTATAGCTAGGTGTTGTTCCTGAGACAGGGACATGAGGATGATGTCCAAGAATCATCTCTACCAGCAAGTAGTGCGTCATTCAGGAGAGGGTTAGAGACAGCAGACTTACTATGTCACACCAAATGTTCCGGTGCCAATTCTTGGGCCAGCTCTCTGTGTCCGTTTCCCTAAAGTGCACTCCCGCAGCCTCAATGCAACAGGCATAATATAAAAGCACCATGTGCAAGGTTGACAAGGATACAGTAGGCATGATCGGTGTGATGGGAGAATCGACGGATGGCATCATGATGTTAGAAATGAAGGGAAAGGGTTTCCAATGTGCTTTGCCTTGTTTCCCCAGGCCTAGAGGAAATCAGACAGATTCAGACAATTTAGACAAATATCACAAAAATGTCCCTAATTACAAGATCGGACTGCTATCGCCAGCATGTGAGGTATGAGGTCTATTAGGGAGTTTCAGGGATCTCTCCTGCTCTCCCTGGCATTGATCTCGGAGTCTCGAGTAAACTGATTGTTGCCAAGCTGCAACATGCAAGTCCGATCCAATGAGTGTTCATGCTCACTGTTCGTCGGTGCTCCCAATCAGTGGCACACTGGTGAAAGAATTCGATGGTCCATTGGAACTCGGCCGATAGCAGTTCCACCTCTTCAGACCATCAGTCCCACATGGCCTTTGCTCTGAGCCAATTAACCCAATAAACTAAAACCCGATTAGCCTTGAAATATCTCATTCCGATGACCCTGCACATTTGGAGATATAGCGATGGTCTCCACCTTTAGTTGGTCATCTGTGAGAGACTGATATCTGTCAAGTAATGTGTCATCTACCCCAAGGACTACCATGGCCCATCTGCATTTTGGTAAGCAGCCACATGCCTTCAGACCTGTGCTTGTACTGATCACACCTTGGCCGAAGCCCTGGTCCAATAGTCATGATTCCTTGAATGTCTCACTTCTATTTGGTATAGGACCACCTTGTCTGCCAAGGCCATTTGCAAATCATGGAGGGCATCATTTGCCTGACCTTGTCTTAACCTCAGCTCCACATCCACAAGAGACTCTACCCTGATCCTTTTGCATTTCTAGTGACCGAAGGATGAAGGGAGCGGAAGTACAACTGCATATGGTCTCTCATTATGCATGCAATCTGAGATGTCTTCATCGGCAATATCTTCTTCTTGGTCCAATCCTGTGAAGTCAATATCATCCAGATTGTGTGGCCTGAGATGCATCATGGCCTTGGATAGAAAGGATGAGACCTCTTGTGACAATTGGTGCACTTGGCGAGCCATTGTGAGGTGTTGCTCTTCTGTTGACCTGGTTCTGAACTTTTCTATATCCATTCAAGTATCATCTGAGACTCCTCCAATTTTAATCCTTTGGCCAGCCATGTGGTTGCACCCTGTATCATAGCTGTCATGTCCAATGCCGATTGGAGAATGTCTAACTCCACTGCTCTTATGCTTGGAGCTAATAGCTTGTGAGTATTAGGTGCTATACCTGCCCAGATTCAACAGACCTTTGGCTAATTTGAGCTCAAATATGTCCATTGCAGATGGGTCTTGCACACACTTGCTCAAGGTGTTCATCTCAGCTTCCTCCCATTTGCTCTGCTTTCTGCCTCCGATCTCAGAGTTAGGGTCATTTTGAGCTTTTAAGTATTCAAGCTGCAGACAAATCAATTTCACTTATATATAATCAGGAAATGGGATATCATACTCATTCAGATCATTTTCATAAAGTTCAAGTCATTCATTTGAAAGTCCAGCAGCTCTTGCCGATATGGAGCTGACATCCCCCACACCGATGTGGAAACAATATTCAATGTGGACCAAAGAGTTTTGATTATTTCCCCATCTACCCAACCAGATCCAGGAATGAACAGGGGGGCATACCGAGAGTAGCATTTGGGATGATGTCCATGTACATACCAGATACCGATTCCAGAGATGATTTCAAGTTGTTCAGAAGAGTGATATGGAACTACTGCTGACCTGAGATCTAAGCTTCTTCAAGTATGCACAGTTAATGTCATAAAAGCTTATGACCCAGTTGATCTTCCCCATGTTGAGGCTAAGGTCTATGTTCACCTGTCTGAAAGATATTTAGCTACAAGAGATCAATCTTAGGGATTTATTCCACCTTTCTCCCTTTTGAAAGTCAACCACCAAATGAGGAATGAAATACCCATGCCGAGCACAAGGTGTTGCTCTGATCCCAGTTGACTCCAAATGACCCCAACTGCTGTTGGCCTGGTTGATAGCCTGATGGTTGTTGCAGGTAGACTGCTAGGGAACTCCGATGACCCTTCCTGAATGTGTGAGATTTCAGAATGAGACTTACCTCCACAGGGAGATTGGTGGACTTGAGATACTCCTGATAATTGGACCGGCCAAGCATGTAACCCAATCCATCCATTAGCCAAACTTGGTCTTCTGGGTGTTTCTCATGCAAATGCTTGGCCTTGAAATTACCATCCATCACCACCAGCCTGGTATATTTCCAACTATCATTCAGAGAAGGTACATAATAATCAACAAATATTTACATAGTTGGGAATGTTTAGACAACTAACTTGGACAACTCCTCCTCGGATGGATTGGTGTTGACCCCAGGTTGCAGACAGGTTGGACAGAACATGACCAATTCCCCTTTCATCAGAATGCGGAACTAGTGCCCAAATCCGAATGATTCAATTTCATAAGCTTTAACAGCCTTCATTGACGAGCTGCTCGGAGCAATTCCCTATACCTATCCTGCTGGGTATTAGCATAGCATTCTCAATTTAATTGGACCACCTACTAGGACAAGGTGTGAGAAGGTGTTAGAAGTGACCCTCCTTAATTTACTGTAGTAGTTCAGGGCTGAGGTCCCACACTCCAGATTGTCCCAAACGAAATCATCTAGGACCCCAAATGTGAACACCATTCTTGTCCGCTACATCGTGGCCAGGAAGAGTTTCATCTCCACCACACAGAATGCATACCCTTGAGTCTAGAGGAGCTTCCATATCAAGCAGAGCATAAAGAAATTCTTCTTTGTGTTTGACCCACTCTCGCATGTAATCATTTGTTGTCTGTTATAAGATACAATCACCACAATGTATTCACTGGAAATAAAGTACCTATATTTTTCTATGACAATCTAAGGGCCTTAGCTCCTCAAGGTCCATCATGGGATCATCATCATAGCTTGGTTGCTGGTCCAAGTGTGGACAGGAGGAGCGAATAGGTGAAGGCTGAGATAGAGGGGCTGTATTTTGCCTGGAACTTCTTGGTATCCCAGTGGATGGCAGTCTCACCAGTCTACCTTTTCACCTCTAGTGGTCTTTGTGATTTCCCAGGTGACTCGAGTGACCGCCTGAGGAGCTATCCGTCTGCTGTGGGTGTTTTTTGCCATGTCTCAATATTCCAAGGGAAGGATTCAGGCTGCCATTGGCTTTCCATTGCATGTCTATCATAATCCATGGCCGTGCATAATGATGTAAGTGACACATCAGATGTTATGGCATTTCAGGGATCTTGAGTTGTCAATGCGACAGGGAAGGTATTCGGGTATTATCCAATGTCAATAACAATATCAGGTAATGATGAACTGAATGCACCAAACCAAAATAGGCTTCCGGCAAAGGGATTGAAGCTCCGTAATGATATCCATCTTATCCTCATTATGCAAGTCCCAGTTTCCAGGCAAAGAATTGAGTCATTGAGGCCTTAGAAGGCCTGACACTATAGAAATCAAGAACCTCAGACAAATATAAGTTATTGTCCAGTCATTTCCCTCAACACTATGGCCTCTCATGCTGTGAATACAACTCCAGAGGCATAATCAATCCTCCCCATAGAGGTGGAGGAAGAGAATTTTGAGCAGGAAATGGAGGAAGTCTCCCATGACAAGCCTTGAGGATATTCAGGATGAGTCCAATACAATTCCGAAAGAGGCTCTACAATTCTTGGATGCCAGATGGTTGGAATGGAAGGAGGCTGAAAAAGAGAAACAAAAGACAATCTGGAAGACATTGAGGAGAGAGCTGAAAGCCCTTAACTGCCATAAGGGGGTTAAAGGAAATGCATGGAGGATTCAGACCAATATGAGTACATTGCATGTTTCGAACGAGAAGTGGACTCATTGGTGTAGATTTATCAAAAATGGCTTCGGAACAAGGATTGAGTGAGACTGAATCAGAAGGCCTTTCAGCTAGGTCAGAAGTGGACTGCTTGGAGGGTTCTGGAGGACCAGTATAAGAAACAGGTGATCCAGATGGTAAAGGACTGGAATGAGAGAAACTACCTCATTGAGCTTTACCAGCCAACTCTCAAAGAAGTCCTGAATATGGTTCTCTTTGAGGAAGAAGCCAAGGCCCAATAGCTGACAGAGGAGTGGAACCAAACTGGAGGTTGGGTGAGGCCCAAGCTCAGTGAGTGGATAAGATCCAATTGGGACTGATGTTGACATGATATCTACACAGATTCACAAAGAAAAATAAATACAATGTCATGAAACACTTCGCAGAGGAAATGTGGAAGAAGAGTGGAGTCTGAATTGTCATTTTGGCTGGATGGAAGAATTAGGAGAGTGGGGAGATATTTTCCACAGTGTAAGTGCATCATTCCTCTCTTGGGGTGTACTAAATATTTGTGAAGAAATGATTTCAACCCCAAGATTGCCAACAGTCCAGTATTCCAAAATGATGAGAAGGTGCTAGCATGCTTCAATCCATATGTCAGGAAATGCTTTGAATGGGACACATTATGAGGATTCAGTCAATGGAGCACATGGAAGTAAAGACTGAGGGAGCAAGCCAAATGAACTGCCTGCAGGAAGGGTCACGGCCCCAGGCTGAAAGAAGGTCGACCGGGAGGAGCACATTCAGAAGGTGATCAGGATGAATGATGCAATCCGATTGCTCAAAATTAACCTGAACGAACAGGTGGAAATGTTGTCACTACTCCAAGGATTTCTCACCACACATTATAGTAAGTTTTCTCAACGACCTTTGGATCATGACCAATATGCCAATAGGGCAAGCTTGTGGAAATCCTAAGGCAATAGTTCCCTTCACCAAATTGTCCGATTTCGGACCTCATCATGAGATCTTCAATCCTGAGCATGTTCCTTTTGGTTGGACAGTCCTGAGAGATCCGAGCAAAGTGCCGAAGCAAGAAGCATGGCAGTTTTTATTCCATGTGCAGCAGCTCCAACAAGTAGATGATGAAACAGGGTTCCAATTCAAGAAGTGGTTAGATTGGGAGAGTTATCTTCAACACAATGTGAATGACCCTGAATACAACTCAGCCTCTGTGAGGATGTGTCCAAAGACAGTTCAAACATCCCAAAAGCCTTTGTCGACCCCCAACCATTGGAGGATGCAGCAGATGAAGAAGACACCCTGCCCACAGTACTATCTAAACCAGCTATGGGAAATACGCAGACCATTGATCCAACAGCCCTCCTGAACATACTGAAAGCCTGCTTGAGGGTTCTGACCCTCTCCACGAGTATATCGAAGTCAGCCTTCAACATAAGGTCATCATGGAGGTTAGGCCAAAGAATGACTGGCCCTGTCCTTTCCCTGTTAGGGCTTTGGGTTGGGCATGCAGTGGGTGGTTGTAGTGTCGGAACAATTTGGTGGGAATAGTTGGGTAGGTAGGGACGTCAATGCCTGCAAATGCTACATTGGATAGTTAGCAAACAACAAAACAAGTGAATGAGTACTTGCGCATACCCCTGGGCCCAGGGACACTATCTGCCTGGGATCATACAAGGGATTCTCCAAATCCTTTCCTACCTGCTTTTTCTTCGTCTGATGCCCTGAGGCATCTTGGCTGCTTGACTCCTCATTGTTGTCTGAATCCCTTGATTCCAAGGCGCTGCTCACATGCTTAACAGATGTGTGACGGTGAGCAGAAGGTGGAGGAGGGGTATCAGGTGCAGCTGTGTTTGAGGCAGCACCATGCCTCTTCTTCTTCACACTGTGATTGCACTTCTGTTTATTTTGCTGGCACGGTTTGCAAGTGAGGCCCTCTGCAATGCTTCTCACATGTACAATTGAACCTCACACAGTGGGCACAGTCGGGCTTGTCGGTACCGGGCGAGATGGGGGTGGGGGTCTGGTCCGGATCAGGGTCAGACTTCCGCGGTCTTGGCTTGCTTTGGATAGGACGGGAGTGGCTAGGGCTTCTTTGTCTGACAGAATGACGACCCCTTCCATTGTTTCCAGCAGGGATTGCAGTTTCTTCTTCTTGTCCTGCCATTTCTCAATAGGTGGCATCGACTCTGAGATTTCCTTTTCCTTCCCCTTTGTCTTTTTGGCCTTCTTGCATGCATCAGGTGTTGTTCCTGATGTGTTCCCAGCCTCCATCTTATCCACTACCTTGCACCTCATGCTGGGGGCAGGTCTTGTCCTGGCCCAAGGCTTTGGCAGCGGACCTGGGGGGCTTGGTGCTGGGCGAGGGAGTTGTACTGGGAGTGTGAGGTGGTGCTGGGATGGTGGCTGGAGGTTGGCTGGGGGCTGCCGGTGCAGGTGGTTGGGCACATACAGGCTACGGTGCAGTCGTGATTTCTTGTGATGGTGATGGGACAATTGGCGCAGGTGGGCCATACACCATGTACTGGAGCCAAGGATGGTCAGGTGGGATGGGGATTAGGTCCTGGGATAGTGCTTGGTAGTTGGGGTATGAGGCATTGCCCAGTGTCTGGAATGCAGAATCTAAGACCACCATCCAGCGAGGGATTAAGACTCCCTCAGTATTGGTATCGCAGTTGGGCAGCAGCCATTTCCTCACGCAGGAATGTGTGGAGAGTTCAATTATTGTCAGTTATGGTTCAGTTCTGTGACTGAACTTTCAAACACTAGCCAGTATACAATTCAATTTCTTGATCCTACATTAGCTGCATGGCCTCAACTGATTGTTGACTCCAGAAAAGTCAGGAGTTGGAAGAGGAAGACAGCTCTGGGTTCTTGCTTGCTTTGCCTTTGGGGGTGGGTGTCTTCTAGCCTTATGACCCTATTCTTCATCTTCATGCTTACTGGGCTTTTCATCAAAGTCCAAGGGAACAGTTTCAGAGGTCTTAAAAGAGCAACCATGGGTTTGGCAGTGCATCTTTCAATGGTGCCTTGCTAGACCTGGCTCATTGACATCCATCTTGGCATGGTCCTCCAAGCATGTCACAGTCATGTGGTGCTCCAAAAGATCCTTCAGCATTTTGTCAGGGTACTTATCAACTTCCTTCACTTTCCCATTGCCCTTCCTAGTTGCCTGATGCCAGCAGGGCATCAATATTGCATACCTCTTCCAGGCTGAACTTGCTTGGGGCCTCAGATCCTCCAATGAATTTGTACCAAGGGTGAGTTTAGATGATATTGGTGGGATAGGTAAGATGGAACCATTGTGGCCACTTGCTATATTTTACACTTTTGTTGACTACTTGAGGGTCAGTGAATTCCATAATGGCTGTAATGATGACTGGTTAGGGATTGTTATGGGGTAAGTGTATTAGTAGGTAAGGGTGGGGGGTGTGAGTTTTGGATACCCTCTACCTTTGACCAATAGTATGAGTATATTGGTAGGTATGGGTGAGGGTATGAGCTCAAGAAAATATCTCATATTAACTTGAGTTAATATAGTCATTTGATCATTTTAACCACAAATAAACCCAAGGGTGTCTAAGGGTGTCATGGGTAAACCTACCAAAGGTATCGGTAAGGGTCTGATTCTTCAGACCCACAGAAATATGCATACCTTTGCTGAGGGTATGAGTATATTGGTAGGTACAGGTGGAGGTATGAGCTCAACATCCCAGGGTATACCCACACCAATCCCTAATGACTAGTGCCAGAGAAATGCCTAGCTGGACAACCTTGGATATCTTTCTCTTTAAAATGGTAAGTATAGAGGAGCATGTGAGAAGATCTGCATACACCACTGATATATAAATCTCTTTGTAAATTTCAGCCCAAACATTGCTGGTTCACCATAATAACCTAGACAAGGAGTTTTGGATCACAACTGTGTCCTGGTTGATAATGATTTGGATGGATTGTGCAGTGAGAGAAGACATTGTTGAGTGAGTGGATTGAGAGAAAGGGGAGGTGAGGTTGTGTAATGACATTGTAGTGATGGTGGATGTTGAAGTGAGAGTGACTTACAGGTAAATAATTCTTGAAACTCTGCTCAACATTGACCAACCATGTAATACATACCATGGACTTTGGTAGTGTTTGTTGTCCATTTTCAATCATAACACTGCTGGCTGCAACTCTCCTTAATATTCACATCATTATCTCTCACCATACATAGCTCTCTCAATAAAAACACCCAATCATATGCTGCAAGAAAGGTGAAGTTTGTCAGCTACCCATCATCCATATTAAGTGTTAATGATGCCCCAAGTACCAAAGCCACAAAGAAGTGAGTGGCACACCTGTTTTTCAATAGCCCAAGTCTGGAGCCATGATGAGTTATGACTGGCATAGTCAGGAGGGGGAAAGTTGTGATGGAGTACTGTGCCAAAGTTAGAGCTGCATGATGGACATAGTGGCTAGGTTTTCTGGAAGTGTCTGCTATTTACAAGATGATTATGAGGCTAGAGGAAAGGCTCTGCAGCAACAGGGGTGTACAGCCTTTGACAGGCTTCTGCTGGCCCAAAACAATGGGTCATCTGATCCTTAGCCAATACAACAAGTCATGGTGGTAGCAAAGTCAGAATAATGATAGGTCGTTTGATCCACACACATGCCCAGAATCCTCCCAATACATACAAGACTTCATTTTGCCAATAGATCTAGAACAATGGGTCATGAAGGCTATACAGCAAACAAGTAGCATTGTTTGCTGCAAACTGGCTAGGGTTACCCTTGCCAACACCTAAAGCGAGTCAGCCTAAATGGATACTGCTCAGATTCCTCCCGATATAGTAAGATGTCACATCTCACGCTGTAGTCCTATGAGCAGTGAATATTTGAATGATCATTTAATAACCCTATTGCCCCAAAGCCCCCAACAGGTTGTGTCTGATGTAGTACTCATTTGCCATAATTTTGAGGCTAGATCACGAAAAATCACAGTGCATGTAACATGTTTACTCCTAGATCATATACTAGATTGCTGTATATTATTCAACTTAGGTTTAATTTTTAAGAAATCAGCAGCTGTGGTTCCATTTCTGCCCTAGTGAGCCTACCACTGGTTCAGTCACAACTTACATGAACTTTTCTTCCTTCCAGCTGTATGCTAGCTCCTGAAGACAGGCAGCTTGATATTGCAGTCAACCTGGGTTCATTCCCACAGGCAAACACAGCAGCTCTAGAGACCTTTCTTTGGAGGGAGGTTCATGACTACACCTCACCCGAATCCACCATCTACACAGTACCTTCCATTAACACACCATCACTTCCCAACACTACTTTATTTTTCAAGCCAGCATCAGTTCCTGCAGATGATCACACACTTGCCTTGCAGTTTGCTTCGGATCACCCAGGTGAGCTTGGGTGTTAGCTATGTATTAACATCTTTACTGAGTACTATCTACAACACACAGATGAGTTTGCAGTACGCCTCTTGAATTGTCATGCTTACCGCTGGAATCGGCTCTACCATGAACTTGTCTTAGAAGTTTGGTTATTCCTTGCAACAAAGCGACTCACAAACATGACCATTGTGCAATTGACTGCAAGGATCCACAGCCTATACGAGAAGATACTTCTGGACGAGCCATTTTTTGACTTTGAAAACGGTAGGTGGGTGTTACCTCTCAGAGATTGTATACTGAATTAACTAGGTTCCAGTACACTAGATCTGAATACAGCCATACCTGCTGCTTCAACCTCTACATGAGGGTGATCCTGTTCGTATTTTTCCTTCTCTTCTCCTTTGTCAATTGCAATACTCTTCTGCATAATGGTTGTGTGTAAATACAAGAACTGTGGCAGAGTGCAAATGTCTGAATTTGCCAACCTTTGATTGGAGCTAGTAGCCTAGGGTTATTACAGATCAGATGATAAGGCCCGGAAGACTTACTGCCTGAATTGTGAAGCGAGCAAACAGCGTTCGAGCGAGTTCCTCATCTGACTTGGGAAGGTAAGTTACTTTTTTTAAGAAATAAGTACAAAATTAAAAATTTGAATTGATTGACTTACCAGACACACCCAGAAACTTGTGATGTTGCACGACCTCAGTGAGGATATGCCTTATGATTGTTTCACTAAGCCATAAATCACCATCAAGTAGATTGCCAAGGGAAATGTGGTTCGAGGAGACACATTGTGCAATGATAAGCACACAGTCATGTGTGATCATCTCCCACCCCAAGGCAGTGGAGTAGATGAAGTCTGTTAAATGATCTAGTAAGTAGTTGGTTAGTGTCAAGATTTGAACAGCAATATTGCAAGCTATGGGTCTTGCAGCCTCCGATGTCTTGTCCTCATAGGATATGATGAAAATATTGGCTCCAAGACTCCTTGACCCCATTCTCATTCCATGAATTCTTCTCGCAGACTGTTCAACTTTGTGCCCAAAAATCAAATCAATGTGATCTTGTTCATAGAGGGAGCCGTGTTTGTTACACCCTGTGGGATTATGTCGAGCTGAATTGTTTTCTTTCAGGTATGACGGTCATTGTTTCAGTGAACCTCACTGCTCAGTCCATTCTCTGTCTTTGCGATTGGGAAATTACTTTCCTTGACTAATTTGGAGAACTGCGGTGCGTCACTGCTTTTGTGTATTTGATCTCACTGTGTCCTAGGGCTGGCATTGATGAGGGAGGAGTGTTTAAAGAGCTTTTTTTAACCTCTTAATGCAAGGAAGTCTGAATTGACATGGACTGTAGTCTGTAAGTTGATTCAAATTCCCATTCCTGTGCCACCGAGAGTAAGTCCTTCAAGCCATTCAATGTCCCCCTGTTGCTTACCTAGTGATGTACAGTACAAACTGTCTTACTTTCGATACAGCTGAAGATTTGAACAAGCCTGACTGCCTGATTGGAAAACCACGTGTACATCCAAAATGTGGTGGAGGTTGTTTGCAGCAAAGTCATAGTTGTTCGAGAGGATCCCAGCATGTGCGTCTTGTTTTTTTGTGATCAGCTGATGTAGGGTGTTCATGACAATGCAGTAGGGATGGCCTACGCTGAAGGGCACACTTATCCATCACGACTCAAGTGGTGTGCATTCGAACACATTGCTCCATGAGTGTCATCACCTCAACCTGAGTCACCTCGTCTAACCATCACACTAGTGCAAGCTTCAACTTAGCTTCACCTATGGATCACATCATGCTGTTGTCCAATGTGCTTGCAGACAGGACATTGGTGTAGACATGACGACGATGATGACACGTGCAGATTCACAATGGCTACGACAGGCTAATGGCCACTCTTCATGTGTTCAACCACAAGGAGTCATCAAACCCGTTCCTCAGAAGGGCAATACTCACAATGAGGTCACAAAAGCGGTATCAACAGGAGGACACATTTTCAACTAATTAGTATGCTCGAGACCTGTATACATCCCTCAGACTTGTCAATCAAATGTCATTGCCTATCGCCTCAGGAAATACATGGTATGTAGTAAGTATGTACAACCTTGTGACCGAGTCTAGGTCGTGGCCTGCCTGCCACCTGCAGATTGCATTTGATGAACTACTTACTGAGCTTCAATAATAGTTCAATCACTCGGTTATCAGCACCGGCGGTTTCTAGACCCTGTACCCCGTTCCAAAACATCGGAAATCGGAGATTTGACTAAGTTGTAGTCACAAGACATCCATGTCCTGATCATATCTGGCGGGGTGACCTTATCAGGAGCAGAGCAGTGTTTATGTAGATATGGTCAGGTATCGTTCCTGTTTTTGAGGTACTATACAGATAATTATGATGGGATGAGGACATGTGACTTTATCGCCAAGCACTATTTAAGACAACGAAACTCCCACAATAATTTCTTTTTCCCTTTCATGCCACCCGTACTCATATCACAGTCTTAGGATCTTTATCTGGTATGCCTCCCCTACCTTGTTGTCTGTTCTGCGTGTTGACTTGTACAAGCGATTGTGCTGCCAATAGGTATGGACATATACAGCTAACAAGGGAAGTCCCTCTAAAAGTAGTATTGTTAGTTAACATGTAGTCAAGCAATAAGTGTCAGTAAAGTAGTTGAGTTGTTTATGGAGACCAATAACAGAAGTGTAGAATACCTTCCGCTTGGTGTGCAGTACAATCATAGGGATAGATGTAGAGTGATGAGACTCACTCTTCTAGCAGTCTCTTGGTACGGAGTCAAATAGTGATTGGTAGATTCAGAGGATGAGTGATAGAGATAAGATATCGGGTGTCTGAATCAACTGAATAGTCTAATCTACATCTTATGTTACATGCTGTATTTATACGATAAGATAAAGAGGAGATTGAATCATCATGTGATCAATCAACGATGATTGTTGATGAACACACAGCCATGCACAGTCGTGCACAGTCAGTCCGCAGTAGATGCATAGTCAACTGTGCAATGCACAGTTGATGATATCATGCGCAGCCTAGATCAGTCCAGATCACAACTGGACTGTGCCTTAGTCATTATTAGTAATGCTGACATAATGATAATCAGTATCGTTACTGATCATGTCTACTGATCACTAGTGTGACTGACTAGTGATTAGCGTGACTGACTTGTAACTACTAGCTTAACTCCACTAGGAGTTTTCCTAGTGTTTCGTCACTCCCCGTTGTTCGAAACAATTCATGATAGAATAATAAATATACATATTACAAATATGTACATATCTCAGTGGGGGAGGACCGACTCACTCCACCCCACTGGTCTTACCCCGGTTTCTACCACCGCTTATTCTCTCCATCGTCGCCTTCATTGTTCCACGAGCCCTAGTTCGGTGTTCGGTGTTCCCTGCTTAGTTCCAGGGTCCAAATCTTACCACCATTCTTATAAATTATTACTTTGGTACTTACATCCGGTCGACTTAACCTGTGGAACACGTATACGACTGTGCACCACAATAGGAGAAGGACGAGGATGAGGGTGGAGTAGATGGTGATGAAGGCGATGGAGGTAGCGTTCATGGTAGTAGATAAAATTTGATGAGGAGGGTGAGGAGAAGGATGAGGTCAAGGGCAAGAGTGATGAGGGTGTTGGTATCCATTGTATTGTCTTTTATCTTCCTCCTGTTCTTATCTTCTTATCGTGAGAAGATGACTGTGATTAGATCACATGTTTCGGGAATGGTGATAGGGCGATCATGTGCCTGAGTTTGCTGAAGCGATCACATGTAAGATTCTTGGTAAAGATATCTGCCTTCTGTTCCCCTGTCCCAATATAGAATGGTTCGATCAAACCTTCTTGGACACATTCCCTGATAAAATGATAAGGGATTTCGATGTGTTTTGTGCGTCCTTCTTGGGCTGGATTGGAGGATAGGAAGATGGCTCCTTGATTATCCACATAAAGGTGGAAGGGTGGTAGATCATGTCGGATTTCTTTGAAGAGCGATTTGATCCAGATGGGCTGTTTCACAGCCTCAGTCATTCCCACGTATTCAGCTTCCGTTGATGACAACGTAACCTTCCGTTGTCGTCTGGATAGCCATGAGACTATCCCATCAGCCAGGAATATACAATATCTGGTAGTAGAT